>JAVTVY010001179.1:0-33285 GCA_036873755.1 Hanleya hanleyi
TTGAAACATTGCTAGTTTGCGGCTGTCCATGGTAGCTAGCGCTAGTTAACGAAGATCCCGAGTTGTATTACTGTTGGTAGGTTGCGCGAGCTAGCGGTAGGTAGCCTTATACTCTAGACCATGACAGGTCTAATTTAGAAAATTCATAATTAAACCCTCTCCTACTCTCACTATGTTCATTTCAGGCAAAACTCAGCTATGATTGCTTGATCATTTAAAAGAGGATGTACTTACCAGAAACTAATGAAACAGCATGAAATGGCTCTCCCTTATAGATCCATTGAACTGAGATGTATAACAGCTTCTCCCTCCAATTTTTCAAATGCTGACTGCATCACACACCATCCCTCCCCATTCAAAATTAGTCCATTTCCAGGGCAGGAAATACCAAGGATGAAAGGGCACTAATCCCATATCTAAAGAAAGTTTATCATTCACAAGAATGTGAAAACATAAGTAAATATCTGTAGCACTGCAGAGAACAGATTATTTGGCCTTGTGTGGAAGGGAACTTTGGAATTTTATTATGTATTCCTACACACTGGTCAGGAGACTGACCCAGATTTTCCAGATGTTGGTTCAAGGAAGGGCAAGGCTTTGGTGTAAGACCTCCCATTGAAAAGGTAATATCCTGGACAAAAGACCGACAATACAACTTGCAGCAGATCCTTTGTCAATTATATTTCGTGAGTCTTACACCAAATCGTTGCCCAAGGAAGGCCTAGCTGGACCGGAATAGTAATGATGTGGAATCTCAAGAGTACAGAGACTATCAAATATCTCAAACTTGCGATAGCTCCCGCAAACTTGCGTTACCTCTCACGAGCTAGCAGGTTTGAACCTCTGCGATGATGCTAGGTAGCGCAAACTTGCGGTGAGTACTAGAAACAATCTATGATAGTGAACGCGAGGTAGCGGGTATCTCACACGAGTTAACGGGTAGCTTGCGCTGGCTCTCGCGATCTGCTGGTTAGCTCGCACTAGTTCTCGCAAGGTAGCGGATAGCTCGCGCAAGGTAGCAGATAGCTCGCACAAGTTAACATATGAGCCCGGGAACTTAGCGGGAGCTCCCCGCAACCTTAAAGGTTATACCAAATGACTCTATACTACTTTGCATTACAACATACCCAGTAGTGTTCCAAACAACAAATTAGTATTTTTTTCTTGAATAATGTCGTCGAAGTGGGTTTTAGAACACGAATAGCACACATGTGGGAGAAAACGTATTGGAGCCATGACCTCTGGTGCATGACGTCACAACCTGATTACGATTGCGCCGTAAGCGTCATAGTCTATGACGTCGGGCGTTGTTACGAAAGATTCACCCAACTGTGGCAGTTCTAGCGTGATGTTAGACTGGCCGCCGTCGTCTAATAACGTTGGGCCGATTGACGACAGGCTTCTAATAATGCCGACCTTCACTGTAGCGGCGATGTCATGACCTGTTGACGTGTATTTGTGACGTTATGCAACAATCGGATTAACAATTCATTATACCGCCGTATTGTGACGTTGTGTAAAATTATGCTGTGACGTTACGGACTGACGCGGACCCACAGACACTCTCGTCAAGCTGATAGAGCCTGTTCTTGACAAGGCCGAACTGAAGGTTGATAAAAGAAACAATCTTTTACAGAATATCATTATTTAGCATCATCAATTATCCAGTCCTAAAGCAAGATGAAACAGACGCATATCTTGAGCGGTAGTTTTCACATTGATCTGTAGCACTTCCTCTACGCATCGAGCCATTTCATAAACACTCCCATGTTGAAGGTATGGGCTCAAATTTGGCCGCCATTACGTCTTTTCATTATTAGATACTGGTCCACAAGCTTAGCGATAGCGGGTCATGCGCAGTGGCTGGGTACTAGTCTAGCGTGATGTCGCTGACATTTTGACGTCACAACAGGCATTTCAGTGAAATCGTAATCAGGTTGTGACGTCACAGGTCAAGCGGTCACAGCTTTCGCCGTTTTCAAAGGGGCGTGAAATTGTTGCACTTTACTGCTGCTATTTCCAACCTTGGGAAGTTTGAAAACATACAAAAATGTAAAACAAGTCTATATAATCACCTCTACAACAATTTAGCACAAAAAAGTAGCAGATTTCGAGATCATTTTGTATAACCTTTAAATTTCTGTAAGGGGTGCACCAATTCACACCGCCCAAGCATCAAAGAGGAGATACATGTTATACCATTATGGAGAAGATGGGGTCAAATTTGCTCTATTTTCTCTCTGGATATTATACATGTATACATTTGCACTACTGAGCTTAGCACTGGAATGGCCTTGTTGAGACAAAATGTGAAAAAGAAGCTTCAAAATGTATTTTATACTGCATGTATTTTCAGAACCCAGTGTATAAGGACTTTGTTTACAGTTACCGTCAATTAACGAAGACAGAATTACAGAAACTAGGAACACATTACAGGTGAGTAACTGAATGAATAACTTACAAGCTGTGTTTACAAGACAGAATTTTTATGCAGATGAAAGCCCCTATCTCGCTGTTATCAGATTTAAATATGGAACCAATAATGTTGGTCTCTGTTGGACCAGCAACTGAATAGAGGGGCTATAACCTAAAACAGGCAGCATTCATGTTGGTCTGGTAAGTTTTAAACACATTTAATGATTGAAAATAATTATTTTCTAAACTATGTTCTGGCTTGAAGACAGACTACATGTATATTACATATGGATGATAGAAACTGCCCTTTTGTATAAATTCAGGGAATAAAAGACCGAGTAAACCTGAGAAATTGAGTATGATGCCCTACTCTGCCTGAATCTGGGTTATCTTTTCTCAACCAAAAGCATACCATTCACTTGGCTGATTAACATTCCTAATGAGTATCTGCTTGTTGTCAAGAGAACACTGTACCATGGTGTGAAACCAGGAAGGACTTTGATCATGTTATTAGGATTTTATATATTTCATTGTATGTAACTTTTCAAATTTTCACATATTTCCTATAGTAACGGATATGCTGTGACAACAATTATAGCTGAGCCGAGAAAGTATATGCCCTTGTTGATGAAAAGGTAAGTCATATTTATACATGTATATTGACTGTTCTTTCTTCTAATCACAAGTCGTCATCTACGCTAATAACATTGATCATCCTCTAAAATCATTAATAAAATGATGCAAATAATTGATTATTTGCCTCAGTTTGGACCATTTTGTCAACCTCATATTCACACCACATGATTTACATTTTGGCAGGAGTTTTTTACTAACCCCATAATGTATTTATTATACGCCCGCCAAAAGGCGGACGTATTATGTGATGGCGGTTTCCGTCCGTCTGTCCGTCCATCCGTCTGTCCGTCCCTCGTGTCCGGTCTATATCTGGGACAGTTTTCTATCTACAGTTCTAATTTTTGGTGAGTGGATACCCTACGGGGAGACGATGTGTCGCGTACCAAAATGAAGGTCAAGGTCAGAGGTCAAAGGTCACTGGCCTAAAAACCAGGAAATCACTGAAGTGTTCGTGTCCGGTCTATATCTGTGAATGTTTTCTATCCACAGTTGCAATTTTTTGTGAGTGGATACGCTAGGTGGAGACGATGTGTCGCGTACCAAAATTGAGGTCAAGGTCAGAGGTCAAAGGTCACTCTTGCCTAAAATCAGGAAATCATTGATCATTGACAGTTTTCTATCTACAGTTCTACTTTTTGGTGAGTGGATGCCCTAGGGGGGAACGATGTGTTGCATACCAAATGTAGGTCGAGGTCAGAGGTCAAAGGTCAGTGTCACGGAAAAATCAGGAAATCATTAAAAATTTATAAGTTTTTGTGAGTGGATTCAATAGGGAGAAACGAGATGTCGCATACCAAAATATAAGTCAAGGTCGAAGGTCAAAGGTCACTGACCCAAAAATCAGGAAATTATTAAAAATAACATTTCTTCGTGTAAGTAGATACATTAGGGGGACTCAATATTTTCACATATCAAAATGTAGGTCAAAGTCAACGGTCAAGGTCTCTGTGACCCCAAAATCAGGAAATTGTTAAAAATCATGATTTTTTGAGTCCATTGAGAAATTACGGGTAGCCGTTTTGTCATGTACCAAAATTTAGATCCAGGTCAATGGTCGAGATCACTGCGACACTAGAATCAAGGTCAAAGTTCAGTGTGATCTAAAAATCAGGAAATCATTAAAAATTACTAATATTTGTTGAGTGGATTTAAGGTCACTGTGACTCCAGAATCGAGAAATCTTTGAAAATTACTTTTTGTGTCCGTAGATTCATTAGGGGGACATGATGTGTCACATACCAAAATGTAGGTCAAGGCCGAACGTCAATATCACTGTGACCCCCAAAATCATGAAATTCATAAAAATCATGATTTTTTTTGTGTCCATTGATACATTGACGGAAGACGAAGTGTCGTGTTCTAAAATTTAGGTCAAGGCCAAAGGTCAAGGTAACTGTGACTCCAAAATCAGGAAATCACATTTTCATATGCCTGTCGAAGACGAGGTCATGTAATGCGAAGTTGCATTCTGTCCATTCATCCATTAACATTTGTTGTCCATGCGATATCTCGAGTTTCAAGGTATGGAATGGTACCAAAATTTGAGTATACCTTACTCGCATGGCAAAGAGGAGCCATACATTTTGAGATCAATTTGTCCAAGGTCAAGGTCACAGTCCTTCAAAACTGAATCAAGTTTAGCTGACCATATGTGTTAGGTTGGAATATTCAGCATGCTCTCCCCTACATGTATATGGCATTCATCCTGTGGAGTTGTCTCCCACATTTGAAACAGCTACATTTAGTTAAACTGTTGTGAAATAAAAACCATACATTTAGTAATTTAACGGGCAGAGGGGTCCTTTATGAACTTCATACCTCTTTATTAACTCAAGAACAAAGGTTTACTTCATCACTTTCCTCTTCCTTTATGAAAAATTATCTCGTCTGAAAGGAATTCATTTTCAGAAAAACTATTATTTTCTTGTGTTTGACTATTGTCGATTCCAGTGTGGGATATGTGAGCTCTCGGCTCTTGCTTCAAGGTCAACTAGTTATCAAGAGTTAAGCTCGTTTTAGTTTATCATTCAATATAAGATGTTATATATGTTACATACTCAGAAGCACAAAATTGTAGGCTAGCTACCAATTGGAATCAAGGCTATTAAACAACCTTGAAATTTGGACCAATGTAATTCCAGATACACAGGCGTATATTGAAGCCCCTTGGGCTCTTGTTATACTTTGCCACAGGAGTTTTCTGGCCAGTTCCCATGTCCTTCTTTGTCTTTCATATGAAACAGTTTTAAGGACAATTCTTCAATTAACATTTCATCAGTAATCTTATTCAGGAATATTGTTTTTTTGCTCTCCATTTTCTTGGGTTGTTGGAATTTTTCCTCTTGGTGAATAGACCACATTGTAATCCCAGATGTACTGCATATTCATGCCAGGCTTGAGACTAAAGGGCAGGTTCCAAACATGCATTTTTTCACGAGAGTTCGCAGTGCTGTCATCTTGGAATGCGTATTTTGCGCTAAAATGCTAAAATTATTCTAACAACATTTATTGACAAAATACTCTGGTGTTGCTGGCTCTCGTGAAAAAACGCATGTGCGTGAACCTGCCCTCCAGTCTCGTGCCTGGCATGCATATGCGATGATATGCTTCAGGAAATACGATGTGGCATATACTGCGATCAACTATTCATGCAAATCACTCCTGCCACTCACTATTAGTAAACAAGGAAGGTCTTGGTTAGTCAACCCCAGTCTCTCATTTCTCCATCACTCGCCCTCCAGCTTAGAGCAGCATGGTTCACCATACCATGTTTGTCTGGCATAGGAGGTAGATTACAGTACCAAACAGATTGGGCTCTCGGAGGATCCATTGTGATCAGTGTCTGTAGAGCCTGATTTTCAAAATTCGAAATTCAATTTTTTTTTGTAGTTTTGGTTAGGTTTTTGTTAGGGTTAGGGTTTTGTTAGGGTATGTTTGTTTGGGTCATCGTCGCCGTGTGACCAATAAGGTTAGGTGCGACGTTAAAATTCAAACAACCAACCAATCTCCATCACTCACCTTTCCCTGAATTATCAGAGAGTTATTGATCACTCTTCTGAAATATGAAAATGTATAGACATGATAGAAGAGTATTATACCGACAAGTGTGAGTCACTCTCGCAATACAGTGATCAACAACTCTGGCAAATATTACAAGAGACTGAAACCACTGCTATCATATGTAATGCAGGAGTGTATAATACAAGAAATAATTGAACATCATAGAAATTGACCCAATGTGACCCCAATGTTGGACGTGTTTTGACCCAATCATTGCCCAATGTTTTGTTCATTGAGCAATTTGAATGCTTTTAACCATTAAATATTATCAATACCATAATATTTCAAGATAGTACGTCATTCGTAACAGCTGAAATAATTTGAATGCTAATCCCAAACCAATCATTCTAAAGATCAGGTGAAGAGTATGTACGTCGTGCGTGGGCCAACATTGAGTCTGCATCATGCCAGTTAAGTCAGTCTCTCGTTTTAAGTGGAGTGATCACTCCCCCTCTCCATCACTCACCTAACTGTCTCCCAGGAGAGCTATTGGTCACTCTCCTGGGAAATAAAAAAATAATGGAGAGTAACACTGACAAGAGTGAATCGTGGGGCTTCCCCCCGGGGATTGACCTGGGATGTCTTGGTGCACACAGCAGGTCATGGTAAGAATAAGCCTCGGCTCCTCAGAGAGCTTGTCGTAAGAGGCGACTAACTGAGGCACCTGTGGAGTTCCCAGGTGTGAAAAGGAATAGGACCCCACCCGTGTGTGAAAAGCAATAGGGCCCAACGTCGTGATATGACTGAAATATAGTTGAAAGCGACGTTAAATCATATTCACTCACTCACTCGTTTTGCAGAACAGTGATCATGCTCCCACAATACAAAATCTAGGAGAGTGATCGACAGCTCTCGCAAATTTGACAGACACGAGAGACTGTATATAGTGTTGACTTCTTCCTTATACATGTTATATGTGCATGTCAGAGCTGTATAAACTTTGCTGTCTTTCACATTGTTGCCAATCAGTCCGATGTGATATATATTGCAGGTTTGAAGAGAATGGTGGACAGATGGAAAAGAGAACCGTCAAGAGCCTTGAAGAGGTGAGATCACTGGTACATCATCTACCATCATGCTTCAACATGCCAGTTATACACAGGTCTAGTAGTACTCCAACTGCTCAGATAATGCAAAGTTTTGGGATGAAAGATACCAACATTTTGCAATTATAAATGGAATATCCGATGCAGATAAGAAGAGAGGATTTTTCAAGGCATGTGTTCACTTTCCAGTCAGTATGTGCCCACTATCCAGTCAATATGTGTCCTCTATCCAGTCAGTATGCCTGTGTCCACTTTCCAGTCACTATGTGTCCTCTATCCAGTCATTATGTGCCCACTATCCAGTCAGTGTGTGTCCCCTATTCAGTCAGTATGTGCCCACTATCCAGTCAGTATGTGTCCACTATCCAATCAGTGTGTGTCCCCTATCCAGTCAGTACATGTATGTGCCCACTATCCAGTCAGTATTTGTCCACTGTCCAGTAAATATGTGTCCCCTATCCAGTTGTGTCCCCTATCCAATCAGTGTGTGTCCCCTATTCAGGCAGTATTTGTCCACTATCCAGTCAGTGTGTGTCCACTATCCAATCAGTGTGTGTCCCCTATCCAGTCAGTATGTGCACACTATCCAGTCATTATGGGCGCACTATCCAGTCAGTATGTGTCCACTATCCAGTCACTATGTGCGCACTATCCAGTCAGGATGTGTCCACTATCCAGTGATTATGTGCGCACTATCCAGTCAGTATGTGTCCACTATCCAGTCATTATGTGCGCACTATCCAGTCAATGTTTGTCCCCTTTTCAGTCAGCATGTGTCCACTATCCAGTCAGGATGTGCCCACTATCCAGTCAGTATGTGTCCACTATCCAGTCAGTATGTGTCTACTATCCAGTCAGTATGTGTCCATTATCCAGTCAGTATTTGTCCACTATCAGTATGTGCACAGGAAGCATATACATGTAACTCCTGTGTATCTTGGGATATTTTCAAAGCACCTGATTGGTCGATTTAAATTTTCAAAAAGAAATCCAGCATTTTCATTGGGCTGTGGATAGAAGCAATCCAAAGAACCTGTAGTGTTTTACATTGAGTCTCTGTGAGATTGATCACTACATTTACAGTGATCCAATAGAGGGGGCCATGCTGACTACAAAGAAGCTACTTTCCCATTGTTTCCTCTTTTTCCCTGGCATCCAGGGTATTGCAAAAAGAAAATGGAGTTGTAGTCCCTGTGTTGAAATTCCGTTACAAAGTCAATTAAGCTCTATTCAGTTCCAGCAGAATTAAATTCCCTCACATTTGAATTGAAATACATTTTTGGTAGCCATACACAAATGAGGTCATTGAACATTAATTAATTGGATCAAATTGTTGGTTATTAGTTTGTAGGTGTGTATGATGTGGTGGTGAACTGTTCTGGTCTGGCCAGTAAGTGGTTGGCTAATGACCCTCTTGTCTATCCTGTCAGAGGACAGCTTATTCGGGTAGGTCAGCTGATTACCTCTCTTGAAACTGGTAAGGTGTGGTATATTCATGATAAATTTCACTGTTCCAAAGATACTAGTCCAAGCTTTTAAACATGTGATATGATAAACAGGCCTGTGAGCATTATTTTCTCCAGAGACCAGTTGCAGGTTACCATGATTAGACAATGGATAACCTATGGTAACCTGTGCTTCAGGGTTAAATAATTAACACATAATATTATGGTAACCCATGAAGTTTCTCTTCTAAAACAGAAATTGGGAAACCTCCATGGGAATGGGGTTTACCGTTCATCATAACAGCTTTGGCCTGGATAAAATCTTTGTCTGGAAATCCCTCGATTCCTTTTATGCTAATGCCAGGCAATCGTTGAATTGTTATTATGGTACAGTACAGATAGTTAAAGAGGATGGTGTAAAGGATTATATTGGATTCTAAGCAGTTGGATCCTGTCCGACAATAACTTGAGAATGATTCAACCGATCTACTTCAAACTTCGGGAGTGCCTTGACATTGGTTAAAGGATGGTTGGGATTGTGTTTCATGGACGTGCATAATCCAATATGACTGCCATCAGCCATATTGGATTATGTTGCATTTTGAACAGTTGAATCTTGTCTAGGCAATCACTCAAGAAGGATTCAACCGATCCACTTCAAACTTAGAGTGTGGCTTGACATTGGTGAGAGGACGGTTGAGATTGCTTTTCTGTTACCTTTTTAATCCAAAATGGCCGCTATCAGCCATCTTGGCCGCCATCAGCTATATTGGATTATGTTGTATTTTCAGCAGTTGAATCTTGTCCAGACAACAACTGAAGAATGATTCAACTGATCGACTTCAAACTTGGAGAGTGACTCATCGGTGAGAAGACAGTTGGGATTGCTTTTCAGTTACCTGTGTAATCCAACATGGCCACCACCAGCCATCTTGTATTTTCAGCAGTTGGATCTTGTCCGACCAATAACTCGAGAACTCTCAGGGTTCATACGGGTCCTGGATTTCCTTGATTTCCTTGAATTCTGAGAAAATAAATTCCAGGACCTGGAAATCCTTGAATTCTGACAATATTTATAAAGAGTCCTGGAAATGTCCTTGAATTTTCTTGTCCGCCCTCCCCACAAAATATCCGCCACAATTAATTACTGGAATTTCTTTCTAACAAACTGAATTTATTCTTCGATCGATCTAGTCAGATCTGTATGAAACGTGATAGTTGAAATACATATTCATTTCATTCTGAAGTACATAGTTGAATTTGATGGATGAAACATGATAAAAGGCGTTAAAAAGTGTCCAGCAAAATTCAGTTAAAGGTCCTGGAAAAATGTAGTAGGGACCTGGAAAAGTTCTGGAAAAGTCCTGGAAGTTTGTCTTTCACAAAGGGTAGGAACCCTGTTAACTGATCGACTTCAAACTTGGAGAGTGGCTTGACATCAGTGAGAGAATGGTTGGGATTGCTTCTCTACAGTTACCTGTGTAATCTAAGATGGGCACCATCAGCCATCCTGAATTTCCAGCAGATGGATCTTGTCTGGACATTAACTCTAGAACGATTCAACCGATCTACTTCAAACTTGGGGAGTGCCTTGACATTGGTGAGAGGACAGTTGGGATTGTGTTTCATGGACTTGCATAATCCAATATGGCCGCCATCAGCTATATTGGATTATGTTGCATTTTAAGCAATTGGAACAATTTGATGGATCTTCTTTCAACTTGGGGTGTGCCTTGACGTTGGTGAGTGGATGATTGGGATTGTTTATCAGTGATGTGTATAATCCAATATGGCCATCATCAGCCATGTTGCATCTTGTGTGGAAGACGAGAACGATTCTTCCGATTGGTTTCAATCTTGGTGTATGCCTTCACATTGGTGAGAGGAATGTTGACATTGTTTTCCAGCGATGTATGTAATCCAATATGGTCGCCTTCAACCATATTTGGATTTTGAATCATTGGATCCTGTCCGGACCATAAATTGAGAATGATTTATCTCATTGACTTCAAGTTTGGGGTGTGGCTTGACATTGGTGAGATGATGGCTGGGCTTGTTTTTCCGTGCCATGCATAATCCGATATGGCCACCATCGGTCATCTTGCATTTTCAGCAGTTGGACCTTGTCCGAACAGTTACTCTGGAAAATATTGAACTATTGAAATATTGACTTCAAACTTGGAATCACTTTACTGATGCGTGCAGTTGTTGATACAGTATGGCCGCTGCCTTTCCAACTGTGTAATCCAATATGATCACCATATGAGTAATGTTGGCTTTCAAGTAATCGAGGGACTGGTCTTATTTAAGAGGTAAATAAATGTAGGGGGGAAAAATAGACCATAGAGGTCCACATTCCCCACAGCAGCAATACAGTTATAGTGGTACAACTGGTATTGATGACAGGAGACGTGGACCTCTATTGTCTATTTTTCTAATAAATATGATCAAACCTGATTTTATGTTTGGAAATTTCAGGCCTCAATTTAAGGAGTGCTGATGGTAACCTCTCAACAGGTTACCATGAGATCTACACTGGTAACCTTTGGCAACCTATTGCATAATTATTAACATATTGTCATATTATTAGTCAAAATTATGGGGACCTGAAAATTGGTTACCACTATTTTTCCTTTCATGTGGCAACCTCCAGGCAACCTGAAAACAGGTTATAAATTGAGGCCTGAAATTTCACTTCCTGTGATTGAATAATTATAGGGATTATTGTAATTTGTGAATAGAGAAGTTATTTCCACAGAATAATAACTTTGACATATATACTCTATTCCAGATAAATGCACCTTGGATAAAGACCTGGTTATACACAGAGGATGAAAGTGTACACATAATACCAGTGTAAGATATTCTACATCATGTACATGTTACCATATAATACAGGAGGAAGTGCCATTTATGAGACCAACAACTAGTTAAAGGGACATTCTGTTTTTGCTATGTAATGTCATCCAGTTTTTGTCTGACCATGTCCGGATAATATCTTGAGTGACACTCTGCTTTGTGAAAAATGAGACGTGTTTTGATCATGGGAATCCAAACAAGCCTATTGATTTTGAAGTTACAGGGTCAACGGTCAAGGTCACAGCACCTCATAACCAAATCTAGCATGTATGGACATGATGGACTGTATTCTTCAGTTATACTTTGCT
Organism: Hanleya hanleyi; assembly: GCA_036873755.1. Lineage (NCBI taxonomy): Eukaryota > Metazoa > Mollusca > Polyplacophora > Lepidopleurida > Hanleyidae > Hanleya > Hanleya hanleyi. The sequence continues at coordinate 11,770 of JAVTVY010001179.1, forward strand.
GATATTCATGTTGGTTCAGAGGTATACATTACAGGTAGCTGTTGTCCATCTGATGTAGGGAAGACCCTTGGGTATTGTGAAGAATATTATGCATTCTTGTAGATCTGTTACCTAATGGCTGTTTGTATTGGGAAGTTTTCATAAGGAAATCGCCATCATTATCCAAGGCAGCTACCATGTGCGCACCAGGATTTCTTGAGAGGGGAGTACGGCTTATAGCGCTGGATACACCGGTTCTCGTCAGATCACCGAAGTTAAGCAGCGTTAAGCTCGGTCAATACTCGGATGGGTGACCGGGTGCTGTACTGGCTGGGCTGATCAGTGTCCAGGATAATAGGAACTGTGAGCACTCTCGTGTTCTGGCACATGTAGGCACCGTCGTCATATAACTGAAACAAGGTTGAAAACGACGTTAAACCCTACTACTCACTCACTCACTCTTGAGAGGGGATCATTTCCTGTGCATATACCTATCAGAGCCAAGGACTATGCTATCCAACATGACTTGGCACTGGAAACGGGGCATTCCCACCCAATGACTCCCCTCTCCTCCCACTGATGGGTACATCTGAGATGCACATTCTCAGGACCCAGGTCTATCATGCCTAATAAACTCTGGGAGATTATACGAGTTCAGTTATTTGCTTTTCTTTTGATTCGATGGCTCCTTCCTGGGCGGCAAGATAACTATATATTCTTTCCTAATTTCTTTTACATGGACGTAGATGCTGATAAGCACATTTTCGCTTCATTCATGTTCGGTATGGCTTATAGCGTTGGACACAGCAGTTCTCATCAGATCATGGAAGTAAAGCAACGTTAAGCTCAGTCAATACTTGGATGGGTGACCGAGTGCTGTACTGGCTGGGCTGATCACTGTCCAGGAGTGTCCGTCGTGATATGACTGAAAAAATGTTGAAAACGAACTCACTCACTCTTGACCAAGTGGAAACCATTTTGGAAGTGTCAAACTACGGGTACAGAGGGAGTTAATAGAAAAAATGAGAATAGTTTTTTTACCCTTCAGCTTATTATGCTGCAGGGTCTTGTCATCCGGTTGGTCGTCCAGTCATCCAGACGTCGGTCGTCAACAATTCTTGTGAGTGGTCTAGAAGCCAAACCATTGCTTCTAAAGACTTCAGATTTGGTATACAGGATTGTTGGATGGTCAACCACAAGCCTATTAAATTTGGGGACTTTGTGATGAATTTTGCGGTTTCCATGGCAATATCACAGAAAATTCATCAACAATTCTTGTGACCGGTCTGGAAGCCAACCGTTGCTTCTAGAGAACTCAAATTTGGTATGTAGGATTGCTAGGTGGTCAGCCACAGGCCTATTAAATTTGGACACTTTGTGATGAATATTGCAGTTTCCATGGCAATGTCATATTGTGCAGCTACATGACATATAGTATGCAACTAAGTATTTATGTCAGTAGGCATATTTTCTCTCCAACTGATATTCATGAGTGTATTAGTTTCCATCTGAAGCATACTGGCATAAAGGCTATTTATACACCCCCACTACGAAGTATAGGGGGTGTATTAAATTCAGCTTGTCCGTCCGTCCGAATTTTACCCCTCAGCCTATTAGGCTGTTGGGTATTGTCCATCCAGGGTCTTGGGGCTGTCCGTGCAGTCGTCTGTCGTCAACAATTCTTGTGATTGGACTGGTCAAACCGTTGCCAATAGAGACTTCAAATTTGGTATACAGGATTGATGGGTGGGTGAACCCACAAGCCCATTAGATTTGGGGACTTTGTGATGAATTTGCGGTTTCCATGGCAACATCACGGGAAACTCGTCAACAATTCTTATGACCCGTCTGGAAGCCAAACCGTTGCTTCTAGAGAATTCAAATTTGGTATACAGGATTGTTGGGTGGTCAACCAAAGGCCTATTAAATTTGGGCACTTTGTGATGAATATTGTGGTTTCCATTGCAGCTACATGACATGTAGTATGTAACTAAAGTATTTATGTTATTAGGCATATTTTCTCTCCAATTGATGTCCAAAGTGTATGAGTTTCCATCTGAAGCATACTAGCATAAAGGCTATTTATACCCCATCAGGCCTTATTTTTTCAAAATCTGGCGTGAACGATTTACCGTTCGCGTGATTTTTTGCGTACGTAACCGATCGTTCGGTTGCGCACCAAGTTCGCTGCGTAACCGATCGGTTACGTGAAAGGTTACGTGAATTTAATACATATTACCATTTGCTCAAGGACACGAACAATATACGAGAAAAAAATAACTGCCGACCACGCTGACGTAATGCCGCTGCTCTCTCTTGCCCCGGTAATTGTGGCAAATTCAAACTGCTTGACATGGACAGTACGACACTTGACAGCCACATCGTGATATTTTCCCGTCACACGACTATTGTGTATTCACTAATGATTAATTGCCATACCATTTATAAACCGACGAAATCTATGCTTAATTTCTAATAGAACAGCTGTAAATCCAATCTGTAAACCCACTCTAGTCCGTATCATCAGTTTGCCATGAGGCTTATGTCTGTCCCATTCTGATTTTGACTCCAGGGGTGAAAGAGCACGCATACACAATTAACTGTTTTCCCATTGTTCAAACAAAAAGATATTTATTCTCCCGAAACCATGAGAACATTACACTAGTGTGAAAAGAATAAAGATTATCTTACTGTTCATAAGAGAACAAATACCAACGAAATGCTATTTGATTTACGGAGAAACTTAACTACAATCCATCTCCCCCACAGTTTTCATTGTTTTTGGACATGAACCACACTGGCCGGGATAGACTCACTTGAGTCACTTGGCAAAATCAACAGGGGTGAAAGGTGTAACAAAGCTGAATACGAGTTCATATTTATTTGATCATATGAATATTTTATACCCGTCAAAACGGTGGCATTATTTCAATGACATAAGAATAAGGTAACGGTTCATTCGAATACAAAACCCAAGAATGATGGTGTTGTAATTTGCATGCGACGGTCTTTCCACCCCCCGTGATCACCAGACTTCATGATTGAGATCGCCCGGTGCTGGCAGCACGTGTTGAGGTCAACATGCTGTAAATGGCAGTGCTGACCTATTTCCATCTGGGCATGCGTAATTGTCTGGCCAGTGAAAACGAAACCACTCTGACACAAACAATTTAACCAGGCCATAAGCAATTCATGATTTATCAAACAACCACGGCCGTGTAAATTAGCCTGCCAGTCGACAATAGGAGAAGGAGAAAGAGAAAGTGCACGGTATACGCGCAAATATAACTGTCGCCACTTATTTTATTTCCAGTTTGTGCAGACAGACACTGCCGACTTATGAAAATAAGCTAGCAGATAAAATTCGCCCCACGTGAACGGTGACCGTTCGCGTAAAATACGATTTGCGTAACCTTCACGTAACCTGAACGAGCGTTCGCGTCAAAAAATAAGGCCTGCCCCATGTTACGAAGTATAGGGGGTATACATGTATTGAATTCAGCTTGTCCTTCCGTCTGAATTTGACGTTAATGCTCGTTGATGCTCTAGAAGCTGAACCGTTCCATCTGGAGACTCCAAATTTGGCATACAGCATTGATGTGTGGCAACCCTTATAGAAATTTAAGGTTGCGGGGAGCTCCCGCTAAGCTCCCGGGCTCATATGTTAACTTGTGCGGGCTATCCGCTACCTTGCGCGAGCTATCCGCTACCTTGCGCGAGCTATCCGCTACCTTGCGCGAACTAGTGCGAGCTAACCAGCTGATCGCGACAGCCAGCGGGAGCTACCCGTTAGCTTGCGTGAGATACCCGCTACCTCGCGCTCACTATCATAGATTGTTTCTAGTACTCACCGCAAGTTTGCGCTACCTACCATCATCGCAGAGTTTCAAACCTGCTAGCTCGCGAGAGGTAGCGCAACTTTGCGGGAGCTATCGCAAGTTTGAGATATTTGATAGTCTCTGTATTCTTGAGATTCCACACCATTACTTTTCCTGTCCAGCTATATAGGCCTTCCTTAAACCAACATCTGGAAAATCTGGGTCAGTCTCGTGACCAGTGTGTAGGAATACATTAATAAAATTCCAAAGTTCCCTTCCACACAAGGCCAAAAAATCTGTTCTCTGCAGTGCTACAGATATTTACTTATGTTTTCACATTCTTGTGAATGATAAACTTTCTTTAGATATGGGATTAGTGCCCTTTTATTCTTGGTATTTCCTGCCCTGGAAATGGACTACTTTTGAACGGGGAGGGATGGTGTGTGATGCAGTCAGCATTTGAAAAATTGGAGGGAGAAGCTGTTATACAGCTCAGTTCAATGGATGTATCTATAAGAGAGAGTCATTTCATGTTGTTTCATTAGTTTCTGGTAAGTACATGCTCTTTTAAATGATCAAGCAATCATAGCTGAGTTTTGCCTGAAGTGAATTAACATAGTGAGAGTAAGAGAGGGTTTAATTATGAATTTTCTAACTTAGACCTGGTGTAGAGTATAAGGCATATAATGCATTTGGTAATCCACTGAAACTCACCTCATGTTATTTCTTAAAGATGAATAGCAATTCAATTTGGATTCACTTGATACCAGTACTAGGCTATTTCTTAAGCAAACTAAATGGATGGTCATTATTCAGTTAACCCATGGTTAACCTCAATTAGCTATAAAACTTTTAATTTTATTGGATAGTTAATCTACCGTACCTTTTTGCAAAATTCAGATCTTTCCCCCTAATTTGTTCTGCATGTATTCAAATAGCTGGTGTATATAGTACATGTATGCTCACCCTGTCTTTGTTCTGATCTTGACCTACATGTACATAATGAATTTGTGAAATTGTAGGCTGAACCAGGGTCACTGATTTTGTGGATCAAGTTTGATAGGTCGCTGGCTTGCGCAACCTACCACTAGCTTGCGCCACCTACCGCTAGCTCGCGCAACCCTACAACAGTAATACAACTCTGGATCTTCGTTAACTAGCGCTGGCTACCATGGACAGCCGCAAACTAGCAATGTTTCAAATGGGAGCTTATCGGTAGCTCCCGGCAAGGTAGCAGCTTGCGGGGAGCTAGCGCAAGGTTGCGGTGAGCTATCGCGAGCTTGCGGGGAGGTATCGCGAGCTCGCGGGGAGGTATCGCGAGCTCGCACGGAGCAGGAATGGGGACCTGGCGCGAGCTCGCAGGGAGCTACAATCGGGAGCTGGCGCAAGCTTGCGCTAGGTTGCGGGGAGCTATCACTACCTTGCGGGAGCCAACCTACCGGCCTTATCGGGAGCTAGCGCAAGCTCCCAATGTTTCAAATGGGATCTTATCGGTAGCTAACATTGTAAGCTACCGCAAGCTAACTCCGCAATCTCTCTGCAATCTCTCTGCAATCTTAATTTTCTGTAAGGGAAAGCACAAGCCTATTGAAATTGGATACATTTTGATGGATTTTGTGGTTTCCATGGCAACAAGATGGAAAATATCCATGTAACGATGTTGATGCTGTACAAGCCGGACCATTGCAGCTGAAGATTTCAAATTTGGTATGCAACATTGCTGTGTGGGAGAGCACAAGCCTATTCAAATTGGGTACATTTTGAGGTTTTTTTGTTGTTCCCATGGCAGCTAAATGGAAAATATAATTATGTTGACGCTCTAGAAGCTGAACCATTGCAGCTGGAGACCTCAAATTTGGTATGCAACATTGTTGTGTTTCAATGCACAATTGGGTACATTTTGAGGCTTTTTGTGGTTTCCATGGCAACCAAATGGAAAATATCCATAAAATGACATTAACACTCTGGAAGAAGAACTGTTGCAGCTCAAACATCAAATTTGGTATACAGCATTCATGTGTTGAAGGCCACATCTGTTTAAATTGCAGGCCTCGATATAGTAGGCGATAGAACCGATCGATCGCCCCAACGAGATTACAGCAGAACGATAATTTGATATCCCCAATATGTCGAGTGATCGGTAAAAAGTTTATCGTGAACACCATGGTTCTGTTAAATTTAAAACCACGTTTTCGTTGACCAGTTTTATAGTTTTCAATAATTGAATAAAACCTGTCTAAATCTTTATATAAGTACCACGTAGATTTGGCAGTTTCTGGGGAATTCCATGGTGTGCGACCTCGAACTGGCCTAATTGACAAGCTGGTGTCCAAATGAGGAAAGCAGCGACTTCGTTCATCTCCGATTTTTCGCGAAGTTTAAAACTCAAAGCATACAACTGAACGACACAACTTTCTAATTTTGTAAATTGCATATTCATTTCCTGTGGCGCAAGACGGACCAATGAGCGGACTCTTTCGCTGACGGCTATGCAAATTCATCTTCGACTCCCTGTTGTTACTCAAGATGCCCCTGCGATCAGAATTTTAAACTTGTGACATTGATGTAGTGTTGTTTTGATTGAAGTTTGAACAATGGCTGTGCAGAAAAAAGGAGACAGTTTATACATGGACATTTAACAAGTGGAAATTCAGAGATGAATTTGAAATTCTGAAAAAGGACGAGGAAGGCAACATTATAAACATGGTCGACGTGCTCAATGAAGCCAAGATACATAATATGAAGGAAGTGGCTGTCAGCGGCATTATGCATCTTGCAGATGAAGTGAAATGTGTACACAAGGGGAATTTGTTTAGGCACATAAGATCTGATGGATTACTTGACTGGGCAAACAGAGGTACAGTACTGCGGATTCATACAGCATGTAATCTCTAGTTTTAGGTGATCGATTGGTTACCTGATTGGTTACTAGATCAAAAAATCAGAGAATCAATTTTTTTATCTTATGTTGAGGCCTGAATTGGATACATTTCGATGATTTCTATGATTTCCATGGCAACACAGCAGAAAATATCCATATAACTATTTTAATTTTCCGGAAGCCGAACTGCTGCAGCTAGACACTCTTAATTTGGTAAACAGCATTGTTGTGGGGTAAAGGACAAATCCATTCAAATTGTATTCTTATGATAATTGCCTGAATGAAGAACTGTTCTTGGCCAGAAAGTTGTTCATGGCCATTCACCCCCTTAAAAAATGTCTGATGAAACCATTATAATGCCAAGGGTCTAACTGCAATTTCTATTTTCCTGTCACCATTTCGTATTTTATGAATAAATAGAAGACGAATCGCCCAATTCTTCCCACATTCGCTATACATGTACCTTGAGGTATGATGTCTCCAACGAAAACCGTTCGTTTTTCCTTTTCAGGTTCCTTTATTATAGCATGACACATCAGATGAGCTTAAGTCCTATCACCTGGGGAAACGGGTGTATTACAGATGATCAAAAATACAATGACAACACGGGGTCAAAGCGGAACCTCTAGTTGCTTTTATGTGCAGCCTAGCTACATGTACACCACTGTCTATTAAAGCTGGACACATGTTTAAAGGTAAAATACATGCATATGTACTGCTTGGGGCTCAGATGTTGATGCTGTGTGGGATCTACCTGTAGCTTTGTCCAGCCAAACAATTTGTATTTTCTCTTCACCTACAAGAGATTAGGCCCAATGAACACATGTTTAAAGGTAAAATACATGCACATGTATCCTCATCCTCAGCATCTGCTTGATCACAGATGGGAAGAGACATACAATCAACAGGTACACAGCGATTCATACAGTTTTTGCTATCAAAAATTCTATATTACTAGGCTTCCAATGAAAATCGAAAGACTTTTATTATTGTTCAGATTATTATTAGGGTTTAAAAGCCAGAATGGCTTGAAGCCTTTTCCTTTTGTTCAGAATATTTTTTGTTCTTCCGCTATATTTTTCGCATGTGATATGTCAAATTATTTATTATAGTCCTCCAATGCATCCAACATCCCACACTGAATTTATCATATTTTAATCTTTTACAAGCTACTGATAAAGCATCTTCTGCATTCAAGCAAATCTTTCAGACTTTTACATATGCATTTTCCATCCATTGTGTACCAATATACACCGACTAAAATGGTCTGGCTGAGGGGTTGTTGCACCTTTTAGGTGCTGCCTCATGTTTCAGAAGCTGCATCATCGCAAGACTTTGTGCCATACAGGTTAAGTCAAACTTATGATGTGATATGAGGCACTTCTCACCTTTATTATCTTCTCTACACTTAAGATTTTGTTGAACGTATTTTCTTGTAGCACGAACAATGTTGTGATTGGTGGTGTTCGCCAGAAAGGCTCTTGGGACACTTCATTGAGTGATGAAGATAGCCAGGGTATCCTGCAGCGGGCCTGCAGATATAATCCCAGTATAAAGGTCAGTGGACAGGGAACATGGAAACTCAAGTATTTGCCGATGCAAATATTCAGCAATTCAGTCTTTCCTCTGTAATGCACATCAGGAAACTAAGACTAACCGACAAATAGCCAGCATATTTTGATGGGTGCATGTCTATGCCTTGAATGGGCACATCAGAGGGTTTGATGTAGAAAAAAAAGGGATACACAGGGTTCATTTCTTTCTGAATAGGGCAATTTTTTCAAAAGGGGTCTTTGCTTGACCCCCCCCCCCCACACCCAGGCTTCTCCCATGACTATGCACCTGAGAAGATTGATGTCTTAATAACTGTAGGCCTCCCAGAGTGGCATAAAATCATAAAATTTTACCAAAAATGAGTAAACAGCATAAAATAGCAGAATTTTTTTTAAAATATCATAAAATCATAAATTTTTGTTGGAAAAAAATTGGTCAGTTGACGAACTGCACTTAAAATCTCCGAAATCTGGTATTGGGCATGCCCACGAGTTCCAAGTATGTACAACATCTGAACATGCTGTTCATAATGATTATTGCAAAGTGTACAGGGGCTTTTTGGTAGGACGTTAAAGAATAAAGTATATATTGATTTATGAGAGCTATTAACATTGGTCATTTCCCTGATATACAAATACTCTTTCTTGGCACAATAACAGGTAAAGCCATGTAGCCACTTGTACATATATTATCTACTATCAGTAGCATATGTTCTACAACAGAGCAGCAGTACCTTGTTCATCTAGTTCTCTGGGAAATTTGTTATTTCAGCCATCTCACTTTCGTCAAGAATATCAGTAAGTTTTGGAAGTAGGTGGCCACAATGGTGACATTTTTAGTGCTCAAGTATAGAAATTACATGGGAAGTAGGCAGCTATTTTGGGCTGTACGTTTTTGGTTATAGTAGGGAGCCAAAAATGGTCACCTACTGCCTTCTAATGACATCGATGTTAGTATGATTTAAATTGGACATTAGTCGAGTTCAGGCAATTTAAATTGATCCACATTGCCCAGTAACTACATTTTAAGGGGTTAACAATTCTGAATTTTAGGTGGCCGACCCCCAACACAAAGTGACAACTGAAATTGTCAGGTTGAAAATATCACACCTACATTCCGTTGTTGCATTGGTCCAACAATTCACCAAGATAATCAGCAATTGCTGCGGGGAAGATAGTTTACCTCGGCACCGTTTTAATACCATGGTGTTAAATGGGAATTATGTTCATGCCATAAAATGATTGTGGAGGCAGATATCGTGAATTTTCAGAGCTGACCCTTGACCTGGACGGGTGGATTCCAACAGGAAAAGCATATTCTGTTCTTGAAAGCCAATGAGAATAAGCCCTGCTCAACTCCGAGCAGATTGGTTGTTATCAAGCCTATTTGTAACCGCATGACTTCATTTATTCCACAACAGGTCAAAAAAATATATGTAGAAATGTTTTTACTTCACAGATTTGTCAGATGGTAAATCCTCTAATTATTCAAATGACATGGATTGAAATTTCCCACCATAAAATCAGGGGGTGATCAAATTTATTAGAACAGAAAGTTGGACAAAATGACCCAAAATTATGCAGATATTCCTTTATACCCATCCAAAAAAATTTCACTAAACGAAAATGTATGTACAGTAAATTTGTACAGAATGTAATCAGTTACTGCACAATTCTTGACCTCACACAAAAACTGTAATATACTGCTCAGTTATTGCACAGTTTGTGACTGCATGCTAACTGAATAGTAACTGCAAAGTACTACACATGTACAATGTCGGTTCGGAAATGGTTAGATAAACATCTGATCAGCACACTCAGTAACTCAGGGGTCGAAATGTTGAAAGAAAATACCTGTCTCAGGGGACAGTTCAGAATGATTTCTACCCATCTCCTCCCAACCAGTTTGAACGCCCTACTGATAGGAAATAATAATGTTGATTTTGAGTTTAATAATATTGCATAAATATAAAACATGAGGATAAGACTCACAAAACCCCTCGGCTTCCCCCAAGCAATTGAGAAATATGCTGAGAATGTGCAACATATTATGACTATATTTAGTAATCATTCAGAATTGTCCTTTTGAGAGCATATCATTAATTCTACAGATATAACAGCTGCATTCAAGCATATCACAAAAGGGGCATAACTCTGTTATATAAGGGCTGAGGCAAATAATTTTTTTATAGGCTTCTACAACACAAGTGGATAAATAATTTGGTAGCTGTACCGAACACAGTTCTTCAGATATAACTTGGTTAATACATTCAAGCATATCCAAGATTATTCCACCCGGAAAGGGGCATAACTCCATTAAATAAGGGCCAAGACGATGATTTTTTTTTGCATCTAGAATACAACTAGATGAATAAGTTTCCAAAATTTAGTAGCTGTAACAAACACAGATCTGCAGATATAACTTGTACAATCAACTATATATCACAAAATAATCAGAGATTATTAGATCTGAAAAGAGGCATAACTCAATAAAATATGGGCTGAGATGACATTTAGACTACAACTAGATACAGAAGTTTCATCATAATTCGCAAGCTGTACCCAGACTGAGTTGTCTTTAATATTCATCATTTTGCTGCCACGCCTACAAATCTGTATTGACTTTGACTCTACCATTATGAGAAATCATAAACAAAACATAAAAAATAGATGACAAAAGCATAAAAAAGCATAAAATTTCCTTGAAAATAGCATAAAATAATCATAAATTTTCACAAAAATTGGCATAAAATCATAATTAAAATTCCTGAAAAGTGGCTGGGAGGCCTGTAACTGATTTACTCTCATACAATGTGATAGGATGATCCCATTTAATTGTTATGTGATACCAAATGATGTCTCTGCATCAGGACTTCTAACACTGCAGAGTATAACGACCTTACCAACCAACAGTTCCATCTTGTGAGCTTTATCTTCTCAATGGAGCCCTAAGATGTAGAGATAAACTTAACTGTTGTAACCATGGTAACTACTGTAAATGCTTTAATAATTCAATCACCTCCAATTTTTGGACAAAATTCAATCAGTCGTTCTAATATCTTTGAATACAGGTGAAAGAAACTTGGAATTATCTACAGGATCCCGAACCAGTTTGTCAACTTCCTATTCCAATAAATTTGATCACCCTCTGATTTTATGGTGAGAAATTTCACTTCCTGTGATTGAATTATTAGAGGATTTACTGACTTCATCAATGCAATACAACAACCATCAATGTGAAGAGTACCTACAAAGCTGCCTTGTGTTACTCCCTTCACACAAAATGTCCATAAAAAGAAAGTAAGGTTTTGTTGTACAAAAACTTCTTTTACAGGAGGCTGAAATGCTGACAGAATGGGCAGGACTGAGACCACATCGAGACCCTCTACGTTTGGAAACTGAAACCATGCATTTTAAACGTGGCAATTTAAAGGTAAGTTTTGGTCACTTTACATACCAGTATCACTTTATAGACATTCCTACCAGTACCAAGTTTGTGCTTCACTGCCTCGGACAGTATGTATACAAGTTACAAACCGAGTCTTCCAACATTTACATTAAAACAATCAAAGGTTGTTTCTTTTGTGGAAGCCACAAACTTCTGATCTATATCTCCATGTATGGCATACATATATTCTCCAAATATTCCAACGACAGTATTGATTCACTGCCCAAATTTAATTCTGATCAACATAATTCGTTTCATCACTCTTCAATTGTGGTGGTTCTCTCGAGGTACTCCAGCTTCCTCCACCATTCAAACTGGCTGTCTGAGTGAAATAAGCTAGCACAGGACTCACCACAGACATGTGACAGTTCTGGGTAGTTATACCTTCACAGTTCTTACTGTGCTTATATATGAGAAAAAATGTCTTTCCATGGCACATTAATTGGCATTATGGTAATCCTTCTAATAATTCAGTCACAGGAAGTGAGATTTCCCCACCATAAAATCTGAGGGTGATCAAATTTATTAGAACAGAAAATTGACAAACTGTTTCGCATATAATCTATTTTCTTATTTTTTTTTCAAAGATTTTGGAGAATGATCAAATCTATTAGAACCACCGATTGAATTTTGTCCACGCAATTCGGGGTGATCAAATTTTGTTAGGGGGATTGAATTATTAGATACGTTAACTTATGTAAATATATATATATACTCATATATAAGCATACACAGAGCTTTACCAGAACTATCTAGAACTGAACCATGTGACTGGCCCTTGATTACTGGAGCATATAATTAAGGACTGGGGTATATCTGGAATTCTGCATAACAGGTTGATATCTATATGTGAAGATTGATTTTGTCCTTGATTTCACAGGTTGTACATAACTATGGTCATGGATCTAATGGAATATCATTAAGCTGGGGGACCGGTGTCCATGCTTCCAAACTGGTTCAGGTCTGTGTTAACCAGATCTCCAGAAAGTCACGTCTTTGATCCACACTGGGGTGGAGGGCAGTGTGGAGAGAGATGGGGAGGATTATTGCATATTATTGTTGGGTAATAGTAGTCAGAGTATATAATGAGAGAAATAATATACACATTACCAGAAGCAAATTAACTAGAAGTCTGTACCGTTAGATTAGACTAGCTAGACGGCACTGGCACTTGTCACACCGCCTACACTACTAGACTCTGGCACAGTACCTACACATGAATGAGGAAAGGCCCCATGTGGGGATCATTATGTGTTTCTCATAAAGACTTGGAGCCAGGATTGCATGCAATGTGACTTTGAATTCTAAACACACACCTTAGTGTTCTAATTGCTACAACCCTGTCACAGAGGAAATATTTCTCAGGGAATTTGGGAAATTAATCAGGGGAAAATCAGGGAATTTTGTTTCCATGAAAAGCTGGGAACCCTGCTTATTATTGAACCAATCTATGTAAACGTGATGAAATATTACTCCATGTTACCTCGCGAAGTTTTTAATACCTAAGATCAAGGTTGTATCCAAACCATATGGTGTATTTGGAGGTGGGTTTTGAAATGAAATTTTATCAGAAAAATATATTGCCTCTGGAAAAAATGTGTATGTGTGATTGAACTGACATATCTTTCTTATTAATGGTCCTATCTGTCTGAAATTCATTATATTTTATTCAGCATTTTTGCCATCGCCATATACAACCAGGAATCATTTTTGTATCTCAACCTAGTATGATATACTTGGGGGCCATATCTGAATGTCAAAATACTCCTTTCCAAAATGGGGGTATGTGTAAGTGTGTTGCTATATCCTTCTTATTACTGCTGATCCAAATGTGTCAGAATATTGTAATATATTTCTCAACATTACTTAGCAGTGTTTTTTAGTTAGTAATTTTGCTTTATCTTCCAACCGTATGATGTAATCAGGGATTATATTCAAATTTCAGTTGAACAAATCTACTCTGCCTTGAAAAGTTGTGTTGTGTGTAATATGTGTAATCTGACATATGTCTTAATAATTATTTGGGCTCTCTAACCTGCCTCATTCATTACTCAGCAGTTGAAAGAGAAGTTATATATTAGCGGGATGGCAGTTTTCCAACTCCAACTGAAATTAGGGCATGAGTTCCTTGATAGGAATGGCATATACCGGCCATCCAAATGGGATACACCATGCCCAGTTTAGTGTTCTGATCTGGATGGGGAGGAGATCCAATTAGAATGGCATATGCCATTCCCTCCATGCCATTGCATGGTATGGCTAAGCCATCCTTTGTCTACTGAGTTCCAAAATGTATGGCATGGAGCTCCTAGGAGTTCCAACTCGGCGCACTATGCGACTGTTTGGAGTGCCTTATGCCAGTTCCTAGCAGTTCCCAATTTCAAGACGCTCTCTAATGTCGTCTGGAGACCATATTCAAATATCAAGTCAAAAATGTACTCGCGGCTGCCAAAGGGGGTATGTTTGATTACATAGCAATATTCTTATACGCCTGCCAAAAGGCAGACGTATTATGTGATGACAGTTTCCGTCCATCTGTCTGTCTGTCCACCCCTCTTGTCCGGTCTATATCTGGGACAGTTTTCTATCTACAGTTCCAATTTTTGGTGAGTGGATACTCTGCGGGGAGACGATGTGTCGCGTACTAAAATGAAGGTCGAGATCAAAGGTCACTGGCCTAAAAAACAGGAGTTCACCGAGGTGTTCATGTGCGGTCTATTTCTGTGAACGTTTTCTATCCACAATTTTTTGTGAGTGGATACGCTAGGTGGAGAAGATGTGTCGTGTACCAAAATTGAGATCAATGTCAGAGGTCAAAGGTCACTTGCCTAAAATCAGGAAATCATTGATCATTGACAGTTTTTTATCTACAGTTCTACTTTTTGGTGAGTGGATGCCCTAGGGGGGGAACGATGTGTTGCATATCAAAGGTAGGTTGAGATCAGAGGTCAAAGGTCAGCGTGACCGAAAAATCAGCAAATCATTAAAAATTTCTAACTTTTGTGAGTGATTCGATAGGGAGAAATGAAGTGTCGCATGCCAAAAAATAGGTCAAGGTCAAAGGTCACTAACCCCAAAATCTGGAAATTATTAAAAAAAAATTGTTTGTGTGTCAGTAGATACATTAGGGGGACACAATGTGTCACCTACCAAAATATAGGTCAATGGTCAAGGTCACTGTGACCCAAAATCGTGAAATTGTTAAATATCATGATTTTTTGAGTCCACAATGAACAAATTACGGGGAGCCATTTTGTCATGTACCAATATTTAGATCCAGGTCAATTGTCAAGGTCACTGTGACCCCAGAATCAAGGTCAAATGTCAGTGTGACCTAAAAATCAGGAAATCATTAAAAAATACTAATTATTTGTGAGTGGATTCAATAGGGGGAAATGAAGTGTCGCATACCAAAAATTAGATCAAGGTCAGGAAATTATTAAAAATAACATTTTTTTGTGTCAGTAGATACATGAGGGTTCAAGGTTCAAGGTTCTTTATTTGCTGATCACAGCGCCCGTTATCGAGCAGATATACAATCAAGCGAAGATAATTAAGTAAAAATACATATAGAATAACCTAGTTGATTAGAAATAATTTGATTTGCGGAAAAATAGCAGTCGTGATACAAGGAACAATAATGCCAGGAGCAGCGATTTCGCTGGCATTTTACAATAAATTATGATCTTACTGACTAGTATCTGTGTGTAACGCTAAAAACGTATATTAGCTAACATCTGTTATTCCTGTACCAGTAACACATTTGTCATGTTTAGATGCCGAACCATCAATCGTATTGCTACGTGCGCTCATACTCTGCGGGGAGACGATGTGTCACATACCAAAATGTAGGTCAAGGTCGCTGTGACCCCAAAATGGTGAAATTGTTTTTTGTGTTCATTGACATTGTGTCAGTAGATACATTAGGGGGACATGATGTGTCACGTACCAAAATGTAGGTCAAGGTCACTGTGACCCCCAAAATCATGAAATGAATAAAAATCATGATTTTTTTGTGTCCATTGATACATTGAGGGAAAACATGTATCGTGTACCAAAATTTAGGTCAAGGTCAAAGGTCAAGGTCAATGTGACCCCAAACCAGGAAATCATTAAAAATAACTTTTTTTCTGCCAGTAGATACATTAGAGGGACATGTGTTACATACCAAAATGTGGGTCAAAGGTCAAGGTCACTGTGACCTCAAAATCAAGAAATCATTAAAAGTCACAGTTTGTGTCTCAAATCTCAACCTGCTATCACTAGTGCCAATATTCCTCCATTTTGGAGATCTCCTGCAAAGAAATTATCTCCCCTGATCGTCTCGTCGATCGTCCGCTAGGTGGCGTGCTCTCCGCGCATGCCCTTCCTCTTTTTCCTTTGCAGTCTTGGTAGCAAGACGTGTTTGAAAGAGCTCCTGTAAACAGTAACTTTTTGGTTGTTATAGACGGACCCTAGGGTTATTTTATTTATTTTTTTTATCTCCCGTAAGTCAGTATGGCCTACGTAGTCACCCAAACTATCAAGAATAGTAAGAGATGTGAATCATGTCGTCAGTTTTGGCCGTAAGAGATTCGCATTCATTCTGTTTTTAATGCAGGGCACAGATCTGCCTGAGGCAGGTTACATGTGCGGAATGTGCAGGCTGGGACGACGTGACCTGGATTAGCTATGCTGCAGTGCGACTCTGTCAACCCCTGAAGGCGGCCGGCGACCAGAGGGAAGGTCCAGCCGAAAAACTAGAGGCTAATCAGGCCCTCTTCAACGACTTAGCGCTGAACGAGGACTCACCTTTATCGACTGCAAGCCCGTGTATTCAACCCAGCGGTACAGTCGTACAGCCTATGGAGTCGCCACAAGCTAAAGTACAGACCAGTTCGGCTCAAGTCACGGCCCCACGGTCTACTTCAGGTTCACCAGGGAAGACGGTCCCACGGAGTCTACTGGGAAGCCCCGTTACAGCCACGGATCAGGGACAGTCCTGGGATGACAGTTCCCGTTCATCCAAGCTTCCGCAGCTCAAGAAAGACAAGTCTTCTAACCGGGACCCGGTGAAGAGCCGGGACCCGGCGAAAAGCCGTACCACGGAACCACATGCTGGTACAGTGGACAAGTCAACAGTCCAGAGAGACTGGGACTACCAAGAGAAGTCTAAGTCACGGACTTGATCGCCGGAGCGTGACCTCGGCTCCAATACAGCACGGCCCTACACAGCTCACCGGGACCACGGCTCCGAGACATCACGACCTTATGCAGAGCACCGAGAGTCCCAAAAGCCACGGACCTACACGGAGCACCGGGATCCCGAGAAGTCACGGCCCTATACAGAGCGCCGGGACTCCGACACCAAGCACCTCGGACCCGACCATCGGAGCGAGAGTTTTCTTCCAGAGACGGGGCTGCAGTCCGGAGCCGTACCCCGGAGCAGGAGACGGCACGGACCTATGTAGAACGGACTTATCCAGTACGCCGAGGGGTTACATCTCACCGAGAGTCCACATCTAAGAAGTCACGGACTTTAGACCCGCATACGGGACCATGGCTCCGAGGAATCACGGCCCGATGCAGAACTCCGAGACCCCGTCAAGCCGAGAGCCTATAGGGACTACCGGGATACCGAGAGATCAACACTATACAGATCGACGGTACTCCGATACCGATGGACGGTACTCCGATACCGATGCGCAGACCCGACTACTGGTGAACCGTCGGGACCGCAACATGGAAAGATCCAGAGTTCGAAGCCGTACCCCGGTGCAAGCAGGTCACGGACCTATTGGGAACGGACTTATCCAGAACACCGTGTAGCCGCACATAGAAGTCACGGACTTACACAGTACGGATTACTTAGAACGGACTTCACACCACGGTTCCGGAGACAGCTCGGACCCGTACTACAGCATGAAGATCCCGGGAACACAGCCGTTCATCACAACGATACCGGGATTTCAGCTTTATTCGTCTACGCCGGAATTTCAACGGTGCAGCGGTGGATTCAAGCCGCATTCCCGAAGACCGAAGAATTCTCTGAAGATTAAAGTCAAGTCAATTTTGCTTCATCGGAGAGGACATAGTCAGCTCCCGTTCATCCAAGTCTCCGCAGGTCGAGAGAATAGAGACCTCGGCGTAGTGCCGTATCACGGAGCAGTGAACAACACTACAGTTCGGAGCACAGATCGGGATCATCACTCATCTTCGAGGAAGTCAGAGACATGGACCCAGACCCTGAAGGGCACGGCCTTTACAGAACACCGGGACTCCGAGACTTCACGGCCAACACAGAACATCGGGACTCCGAGAAGTCACGGCCCTACACAGAGCATCGAGACTTCTAGAGCGACGGCACCCCGGCACATCACGACCCTATACAGGGCGCCGGAATACCGAGACATCACGGCCCTGGATCCCGACGGGACTACGGGTCACGACTCTACACAGACAGAATCCCGACCATTTGGAACGGACTTATATAGAGCTCCGAGAGTCAACTTCCAACTTCAACTTTGGAGTCGGAGACCACCTTACAGTTATCGGGATTACCAGAGCAGAGACCGGACTCAAGGATCAGCATTCCGGATCCGGACTCGGACTTAAAGATCAAGACTTATCTTTTCAAGTTCCTTTGGAGTCAAGTGCTGTTACGGGACGCAGTCACCTTCCAGCAGTACAGCTTCCTGCCACTGCCGGCATTTCATCATCAGATGTCTGTGACACGAGACGATCCCGTCATCCTCCAGCAACGTCCGTTTCTCCAGTCAAGAAGCGGAAACAGAGGAGAATGAGAAGCTATCATTTGAAGCCTAGATGGCAACGCTGAGTCCTGGTTTCCACAGATGACTAGACCGCATGATGGCTAGATAAGCAGTCAGATGATCCACCCCGCAAGCGAAGACGGCTAACAGCGACATCGCTTTACGGATTGGACAAGCCTTCTGAAGAAGACGATTCTGTGACATGCGCACCATCGCCGGAGTCATTCAGGGAACCTGCATTCCGGAAACCTGAACCTACAAGACCTTCGTCCTGTATGGAGATCATCTACCTTCAAGTCTCTGAAGTTGGACCGGGATTTAGATGGACTTCTGGGATGTACCAAGGCACCGACAGTTGGACTTCAAGCAAGACAAGTCTGTGTGGTACAGAACATGATGTTAACCCAACATAGTGTTACTTCATATACCGATTGGCTCCTTACAGCTACATCAAGTTGATACAGGACCCTGACGTCAGACAGAAACAGGGCTCCTTCAAGCTCACAGTACGGGATAGTGTCCCCGAATCAGGGTTTGGACTCCGTCAACACAGATCTACCTCAACAACTACTGGCGTCAAGTTACCCACTCGACAGAGCTATTTCCGACTGCCATGGCCACCATCAGTGATGACAAGACATGACGGATGATCGGGGCACTGGCACAACGCCTTTCCGGTAAAGACAAGGCAAATGCAAATTCTAACAGAGGAGATCGCCTCGGACGGTCTTCCTGTCAGAACTCGGGCAACCCAAGCTAGATGCTCAGAGTAGTCTTCACCCTTACAAGAGAGGACAGTTCCAAGGTAAAGAGGGAATCTTCCGACCGGGGCAGGGGCAACCTCGTTAGTCAGAATTGATGGTTCTCAGCCTCACCTTCAAACCACTAGTCATCCTTTCATCCTTCCCAAGCTTCAAGTCTACTTACCTGATTGTAGACGGTCGACCCTGATGATATAGAAGATCAGCGTCACTCTGTGTCAAGTTTTTCGTCGAAGAAGTCAGTCCTTACGTGAGGTCTACTCCAAGTCCCGACACTTCATCTGACGATCATCCTCAGTCTTCTAGAGCCGAATCCTACTCTTCATCGGATAATCTCGGACTCCATCTACACCCGAGATCGTGATCAAGGGAATCCAAATCTCGGAGAAAACGGTTAGTCGGACTCGACTAAACCCGTTCTTTGGGAGCGAGACATCCAGTCTACAGTGGACAAGCTTAGTTCCAGACTGAGGTTCCTTCCAAGTCCAAGTCAACACGGACCCGGACACCGGAATAGGACACGGGGATCAAGTCATCTCTAATCCGGAATGCGGATTCGGACTCCGGAACAGACTTGGGACTCCAGCATCCAGCAGGATGACAGTAGAGACCGGACCAGGCGACGGAGCCGGACATCTACTGAGTATATTCGACACTACAGGAGTTGGACTCCGACTCCCGGTTGTCGTGACTTTCGGCGTTCCAGAGGACGTTTTTCGAGTTTCTCCTCGATGATCACGGCGATCCAGGGATGTTTCCACGGACCCCACGGATTATGTAAAATGGAGGAGAATACTACGTTCAAGCGTCAGGCAGTTTTCCAGCATATGGAACCTGCACCTGGAACCAGACCATCAACGCCATGACCCAGAGGACCGTTGGATGGAGGTACAGTCTACTAATCACCCGGGGCCTAGCACAGTTTTGGCCAGCTCCAGGTACTCCTCATTACAGTTCTCAACTACAACTGTACCTGAGGGCAAGAACAAGCAATCTAAGGATGCTCGTCCCGGAACATCTTCACCTCCTTCCAGAGTGACGATGCCTGATCCAGTTTCAACAGAGCACAGAGAAGTTCACATTCACCGATGCGGCCTTCACAGCTTGGAGGGGTCCATTAGTCCGGCAACAGATAGCCGGCACATGGATACCACGACAGACAAGCAACGCATCATCTTCCTTAGGGATATCTGCGCTAAGAGGCAGACACTGCCTTTTGAGGCGCGCGATGACGCGCGCGCACCATGACGCGCCTAAAATCAAAATAAGGTACGCTAAATTCCGCGCACCTCGTTAAATACCTACGCAGTTTATTTATTATGTCCGCTGTTGTCAAAATGCTCAAATAGCCGCTGCCGAGAACCGCGAACTGAAACAGGAAGTTGAAATCGAGAGACAGGAAGTTGAAACCGAGAGCCATATTCATCAGTCAATTTGATTGGCTCACAGGAAAATAGCAACCTAGCGTGACCAATGCAGATACTCGTCTCTTCCCGCATCCCTCCATGACGGTTTTGCCCATGCGTTTTTTTCCTCCCGAACTACAGCAAATTTTGAAATTTCTCAGGTCGCGACGACGTTCTATTAATCATGGAGAAGGAATCTAAAAGAACTGTTAACATCAGTACGATAATGAAGTGAAATACTGGTGGCTTAATTCAATTCCAGTCAACCGATGATGGTAAAGTGGCCCTAGTTTTGTGCGCGATGTGCGCCAAACACAGCGACAAGCTTTATACAGACCCCCGTTTTCGTGGGCAACCAGCGACCGTAATATTTGAAATGAGTTGTACTGTTCAGTGTTAAGCCGGTGTAAAGTTGAAGTTAATAAAACTTTTCTTCAAGAAAATTGCTACTTGTTTAAATTTTCCTTACATTGATTAGCCAGAGCCCTAGCTGTCAATGGTAAAACCATTTGAAACCTCAAGATGTAAGGACATTATTATTAAATTTCTCTATATATTCATCTGTACTTGGATCCCTGAACCACAAGGTGGTGGATGTTGTATGAATAGAAACGGTATTTGATTAGCCTTCACTTGGCTCGCCTTAATAATTTTAGGAGAGCTATTTAAAGCTCCTGTATGGCTCCCCTTACCAAATTCAGGTACACCATTTCTAGCTCGCCTGCTATTTTCAAAAGTCAGTGTCTGAAGAGGGCAGTCCCCCCTTGGAGGTTGCGGTTGCACAACACATCAGCATTGATTACGAACGTTTACAGCACGGTCGTCAGCTGCGTCAAGTTTGGGGGGAGCAAGATCCCAGTCACTGTTTCAAGAAACATCAGCACTGGTCCTAGGAGCACAGTATCAGCAGTACCATGT
>JAVTVY010001180.1:0-32863 GCA_036873755.1 Hanleya hanleyi
CAGGCCAGGATCAATCGCTTGGGCAGTTCCCCCAGGAACAGGTTTTCTTTGTTGGCGCTCATATTTCCAGCAGACACAGAGAACACTTTGGTTTGCACACGTCGGATAGGGTACTGGGCTGGTTTTGTTTCCAAGGCTTTCATGTGTCCCAATTGAACGGCTGGATTCGGTTTCACTTTTCGGACATACAGGACTGCGTCTTGGATGACAATCTTATAGTCCGCTACATGCCCCTCTACGTTAGTGGCCATCAAGGCGAAGGTCGGAGGCGCCCGTATCAGTCGGATTTTGATGGGGATCTTGTTCAAGAGGTACCGGTCTTGCATGAACATGTCTGCATGCAGTCGACCCATCATATCCACCGAGGCACTGTTCGCAGTGAAAGCCTTCCGTTTGTCATATCCCCATTGTCCGCCGTGTCCATGTGCTCGGCCGTGTCCCTGTAGAATAAAGCGGTTGTCAGCTGAGATTTTTTAGCCTCTCGGCCATACGACAACAGTGTCTCGATGTAGGCTCGATAGGGGTACGTGTTGGTGGAATCACTGATGAGTTTGTCGCTGAGAAAATATCCACCTGCTGAAACATCGAGTGCAGCCAGAGATTCCTCGGGCCCACCGTTGCTTGGTCAGCGAGTCTCGTGCCAGCTCCATTGACCACCTTGGCTTTCACATACAAGTAGGTATGGGCTAAATCCACATAGGCCGTATCCGCATTACTGATGGTGAACTCGATGGGCCCGGTTTCGTTGATGCTGGAGAGCGGGAGATGCTCCACCCATAATCCTTGTTCGACACTGGTTTGTGTGGGCGGCACGGTCCACAAATCAAATTCACTGTTGGTGGAGGGGCAGGACTCGGCGTGGATTAAGGCCATGTTTTAAGAAAAGATATCCCGGGTCTTCTTGGATGTGCGTCGTCGCTGGGTCGGTCGTCGACTGGTGCGTGATCTCGGTGGGGCAGCTCTTTATTCCCTACGGTGCGTTGTGCTTTGGCCACCAAGACGCCTCCCGCTTCTTTGGCCCGTCGTTTCAAGGCTTGTCGGGGTGCCGTACCCCCCAAAACATCACCGGCCACTTGCAGTCCACTGCGTACCGCTTGTTTGCCGATTGCTTTCACCCCACGCGTCACCAAGGGCAGGAACGTTTTCACAATGCTGCCGAGTATGTTCCCCAGTCCATGTCCTCGTTGCATGCGTGCACCGCTAAAGACCGGAAAGCCACCCCCGGCCTGTTGGGCATAATAGTCGGCATAGCTGCGCGCATCGCACTCGTAAGGTACTTTCATTATGCAAAGTGGGGAGCACGTGCTTGTCGAAAATGAAGTGTCAGCACCACTTTTCCTCGTTCGAATGCCACCGCTCGTCCCGTGTCATCTCTTATATCCACCGTGATCGTGTTGATGTCGGTATGTCGTACGGGCAGGTACATGATATGGTTGAAACTGTGGGTGACTTGATCGCCATACGTCTTTTTAATGGGGACCACCCGTAACAGAGGTGTGTTGATATCGCCCACGATGTGGTTGTCCACCACGTCCGAGTAGACGTAGAGTCCGTACATACCCGACTTCATATCCATCGGCATCTCGCCATGGTGTTGGTTGGGACCAGCGAACGTCTGTAGATCGAAACCCAGCATTTGCTGTAGTGTAGGACTGAGTTTCACATTCACGGTATCGGTGACGGTAAGCTGTGCCTTGTCGTTGTGTACGTTGACATCGAAGAACACGTTTCTCTTGAAGCGCAAGGCTATCAGGCGTGTTGCACTATCCGTCACCCCCGTAGCGCCTTATCATGCATCAGTCTTGACAGCCCACCCATGAACTCTTTGGGGGTATCGTATTGGCCTTCGGGCAGGGTGAGCCGGGTGTTTTTGCCTTCGTAGGTGACCTCGTACCACACTTCATTGGCTCGCACGTTGTACCACGAGTAAGGGTATTGGACATCCACGAGGGCACATTCCCACCGGCCAGGTAAATGTAACGGTTGCGGTAACTGGGTGACGTACTTGGCCACGGTGTTGTCAGGAAACACATCCAGCGAACTGTTACTGGGTAGGGTCAGGTAAAACATGGCGACTGAGCTGTCCTGCTGCTGCTGTTGGTTTTAATAGGTCTTCCAGGCCTTGGGCGGTTGTGTGCGGCGTCGTGTTCGTCGCGGTGACTTGCTACGTGTCACGGCTCTGGAGATGTGGGGTGTCTTGATCAAGGGTGTTTTTTTATAGGCGCGAAAAGAAAGTGCCCGTTGTGGTGGTGTTTTGGGGGTGACTCCGGTTCCCATTCGGCTTCCCAAGAAGGTAGTGGGCCACTCGGTGATTGCTGAGTTTGCTGCATAAAGTCCCAGCGGTGGGGGTTCCCCACCAATTCCTGTGGTACATGCATGTCTTTCAAGCCTTGAGCGAAGACCTCCCATCCTCGAGGATCGGTGTGCGATCTGCGTTGACGCATCAGATCATTCACTAAATCCGTCATGTGGGTGCCGGGGACCACCTGATTCTGTACCAGGAGTTCGCCTTTATCATTCCAAGTCATGTTAGGATTCTGTTTCATCCGTTGTAATACCAGGCCAGCTTGTTTCTTGAACGAGGCAGGTACACTCTTCAGCACTTCGTCTTCCACCCACTGTGGGGCTGTGGAGGCTACCTGACCCGGCTGTTGGAGCGGTGCTGAGGTCAGCGGTCTGTCACGTGGTGGTGGTGGTGGTGGTGGTGGTGGTGCTGTTGCTGGGGTAGACAGGGGTTTGTATTGGTCCATGAACGTCATGTACCGTTGAAGCGTCTCATTGTACCGTTGTACTTTCTCACTGTCGCTTAACCCCGGTCTCTGTAAGATCTGTTGCATCTCTCCATCGAGGCTGTTTATGGTCTTCACCGTAGGTGGGACAGGGTAGGGTGATTGGAGGTTTTGCAGGAACCGTGGTTCGACGAGGACCATTTTTTTCGTGTGGTTCATTGTCGGCCGAAGAGTCCACCCAATACTGGACCCAACACGGAAGCGGCCAACGGTGCTAAGATGGCCCCGAGAAAGCCGCCTTTCTGTAACACCTTTTTCTTTTGTGTTTGAGGGACCCGCTTGTGGACTAGGGTTCGGAGACCTGTCTTATGCTTGGCCAACTTGGTCTTCTGAGCCGGAGTCGGTGGTACGTTGCCTTTTAAGATATTGAGTCCAATCTCGCACAGACAGCACACGAGAGCAGGGTCCGCACCGCGTACAATGGTTCGCACCAACTCGGGTGGGGCCGTCTTCAATACACGGAGCGTGGGAGCGTGCTTCCGTACTCGCGCAGACATCCTGTACAACTAATGCTAGAACCCACAACGCTGCCCTTTTTATCCACCTCACAGACAAAGTCAACCCTGCTGTGGTATTCATTCTTTTTATTATCCCCCATCATCAAACACACAGACCCCAGCTGGAGGCGCCACTGTGGATGTGTTTACATTATTTTTGCATGTACACGTGGTGGGTCTCTCCGGGAAAGATGTCGGTCCGTAGTCGAAGGTGGTCCGGAGTGGCTTGCTTGAGGTCGAAGAGCATATACCCGTGCTGAGGGGTTGTGGCATCTTTGAAGGCTTCCAACGCAAACGGTGTGCGGCCGGGAAACATCTGTCTCGCCAGGTGCAGCAGTTGAGTGGTATCTCTCGGGTTTTTTAAGACCACCAGGTAGTGGGCATTTAAGCTGATATTCCGATGTTCTTTGTTTTTACTGAACAGATTCTGCACAATGTAGATGATGCTGAGCCGTCGATGATGGCTTCCTTTGGTAAAGAGTTGGGTGACCCGTGCATCCGTCTCCGCCATGAGATCATCCAGAACCACCAAGGTGTCGGGTTCCAAATCGGCCAGGTTGGGTAGGCCTTCCACGAACGTGATGTGGGCATTGCTGCATACGCTTCCTGCCATTCTCCGTAACACCACACGACTCGGGCAATGGGTGGAGTGATCATGCTGTCGGCGTGTTGAAGGAGCTTCCTGACGAAGTGCGTTTTGCCGGAGCCCGTCGGTCCTGCGATGACGCAGGTGAAGGGATGCTGCCACCGAGGGTCCATGGTTTGAGGTGTATCCGTTGTCGTGGTAACCCGCTCTTGTAAATTTCGTACGAGTGAACTGGAGTGGGGGTGGGTACAACGTCGGTCGTCGTTGTCTGTTCACGTTCAGAGATGGTGCTGGGGGTGGGTACAACGTGGGTGGTCGGTTCACTGTGAGGGATGAAATGCGGTGGGTCTTGAGACGTAGTAGGTGTACTTGGTGTAGGTGTAGAGCTCGACGTGGCTTGTACGCGGGGTGTGGTGGTGGTGGTGGTGACTGGGCTCGATACGACTGGTGCTCTCTGTAGACCCGTTTCGCTGGTGCCTGGTGTTCTCAGTTGGTTAAGTAACGTACTGACATAGGCTACGTCGTAAAACACACCTCCGTACAACACACTCAGCAGGGTTAGCAATAGCACCCCAAAGACCACTTGCGCTTTGCGCGTTTTGCGAGACGCTGTCTTCAGAGGCAGCTGCTGCTGGTCCATAGCACTGTGGTCGGATGTGGAATGAAGGAGGATGGCAGTGGTGTCTGGTTTTATAGTCGTTTCACCTGGTTGGCCGCGACCCAGGAATTGAAGGAACTGGGCCAGCCTTGCCATTTTACGAAATGAAACAGTTTGCCACGTCGACGTTCCGTTTTCAAAATCTGCTCCACCGTGTAGTAATCTTGCTGTGTTTTTACAACAGGCTGTAATTCCGTGTCGTAAAACGTCCCCAGCAACGTTTCCCCTTGGAGATCTTCCAGTTCATAGACTCGCCGCTGTCGGGGTAGGCGCCGTTTAATCAGGAAGTGCTCATCGCTCCAGTTGGGCAAGTAACTTTTCTCTAACTTGCCCTTGACTTTACTGATCCGTACAGGGTCCCCGACCTTGTACACCGCCTTCGTCGTTCGCTGCGATGGCCTGGAGTACAAGACACGCCGGACTTGGGCTTCATTGCGCTGGGTCACGGTAATGGGGGCTCTCTCTATACTTCGATGATAGGCTCGATTGTAACCCCTCACCAGTTTCGGGAGAACATCGATGTACCGCCTTGTATTCTTATAGGGGAAATATTTATACATGCGGCCTTTGAATGTCCTGTTGAACCTCTCCACCACGGAAGCCTTGGTCTCGTTGTACGTATGGAAGAAAAACACCTTCTGGGCTTTCAGAAACTGTTGGAACGGTCTGTTGAGGAATTCCGTGCCTTCGTCGGTTTGCAATACAAAGGTTTGCGCCCGGTCTTGAAGATGTCTTTGAACGCCGCTATGAGATTTGCCCCCGTTTTCGTCCGGATGGGTACCACCCACGCATACTTGGATGGGATATCGATGCACGTCAAGATATACCGATTCTCATCGTTGTGTTTGGCAAAGGCGCTCATATCCACCAAATCCGCTTGCCACTGGGCATCTATTCCTCCCACGATGACCCGGTTCCGTAGAAAATGGCGACGGACAGATCGATGTAAGGTATAGGTGCCTTGTCTTCTTAACCAATCTCGGACTTGGGCACGTTGTATCCCCTGGGGTTTGGCCGCTCGATAGAGAGCCGACAATGCACTATAGGCTGCCGGACTGTCGGGACTGTAGTATAAGTTATCCAAAACCTTCTCCCAGCGCTTCATGGTGACAAAATGATGATGGACCCTGGCTCTATCGTTTATTTATAACGGGTATATCTTGGGCCGGAGTTTCTTTCTGATTTTTTTCGTGGACTTCCACAGTGGCCATGGTCAATGACCAGTCCAACTCGTCTGATGACCGCTTGGTAAGCACTTCATCCACATCCACCACGGCATCTTCCAATGCAGACCATAGATCAGGGTGAAGGGTAAAATGCACTGTACCTCCATCTAGCCGAGCCAATTGAGCAAAGAAAGGGCCGCGTCGGATGTACACATCGTGACACAAGTGGATGAGGTCGCCGTCCAGTTCACCAGACAACACCCGTTTGAATTTGGTCCAGCCCTCCCGGGACAGACGAATGTGAGCCGGGCACGGTTGTGTAGGGTCCGTGTCTCCCACCACCTCCTCCATGATATCGACCTTATCCGCATACACGTGCAGGAAAACCTCGGGGGTCAAGCTGAAATACGCCAGTACTATATGCTCCGTCATGTCAGTACGTGAATGGTACCAGATTTCACTGTCTCTCGTATTTATAGGGAGAACCCCGTGAGATCAAAGGATCAGGTGGTCATGTCATTGGGCTGACTGAGTCTAGCGGGGTAATCAATGGCATCGTCGTCGGGTTCATGTAGTTGTTTATGGGGTTCAGCCATTGGCCCCGCGGCTTCATCACGGATTTTTCTTCTTCTTCATCGTTCTGGCCCGTCATGTGTGTGTGGGTGGCTTCATCAGGTGACACTGTCATTCCAGCCTCTGCGCATTCTATACATATAGTATTTTCTCCATCCGCTTTTTTTTTCATTAGGTTCATCTAGTGCGTGTTCGATAGCACGAGCCCATGCCAATTGGTGGGGTGATCGATCGTCGGGTATAAATAACTGGTCCACCAGAGGGCCTATTTTCTCCAAGGCTGACCACAGAGAGGGAGTTAGGAGGAAACTTCGAGCCGGCTCTTGGTAGCGTCCCACCCGTGGGCAGAGCGCAGTATGGTATACGTAGTTGGCCTTGTCCAGGTGGATCAGGTGTCCGTCTAACTCTCCGCTCAACACCCGTTGAAACTTAGTCCAGCCATCACGCTCTAGTGTCACCCTATCCGATAGAGTCTCAGCGTGCTCAAAGCAAATATTTCCACAATCTTCGACCAGGGTCACTTTAGCATCATACACGTATAACTTCACATTGGGTGTAAGCGTCAGGATGGCTTGGAGTGATGACATGCTTCCTCTAAATGTCGAAGGGAGAATGACACACACTCTGTCTCATCCCTCGTATTTATAGTGTCAATACCACAGCGCCAGGGTGAATAGAGCACAGACTAGTATGAGGCCAACCAGCCGGCGCTGGTTCCGGCGTGAGCGCTCCTGGTCCATAGCGCGAGCATCAAGGATGGCTGTCATAGTCCAGTAGTGGTGAGTGATGGCACGCCTGTCCATCGAGTGCACTCTGTGGAGGACCGCTTCTGTGAACTCGTTCAGGATCTGGCGTCGTCCCTCGTTGTCGTCGCCATCTGCAAACATGGACCGGACCACTGCTCGGTAACCCGTGAATGAATTCACCACGGTGGCATACTGTAAAATGCGAGTCGCATGGGGCTTGATCTCCGCCATGGCTCTGTAGAAATGTAGGTGTGGGATCCAGAGGGACATGTTTTATAGACCAGATGTAGCTCTACGGGTATAGTCCGTGATACGTACTATTCTGATGGGTTAGTCCAAAAAAGGGAGCAACAACAACAACACAGATTACAGATCAATCCTTTTATTATGCGTGAACAACATAGAAATGCATGTACTGACCTGTCTGTGGGAGGTTTCCCACAATGGCGTTCACCTTCGCGTCTTTTCGTGTACGTCCGTGTCTTTTCGTTAAAGTCCGTGTATCTTCGGTAAAGTCCGTAGGCATTGGGCAAGGAAGCTTTTTCCCGAGACCGAATCACCGCCAGACATGACTGCATCACCGCGGATGAATACATTCTTGCACTCACTCACACCACAGGTCGAGTGAGGTATCAAAGTGAAGCTTAGGTGAAGGAGCATCTAATGGACTGGGTGTGGGGTTGACATATCGATAAAAAATGGATATGACCTTGAACTGATCACGTGACCTCCCGTGATGACAAATACCCAGAACCAAGTCAGTACATGCATCCCATAGTCCCAGGTCACACCCGATTCACGCAGACCGGAAGTGACGTCATACACCTGCGCACAACCGTGATGGAAAAACCCCAGAACCAAGTCAGTACATGCATTCCATACAGGCAGAATGCAGGCAGGCAAGCAAGGCAGGGATGCAGGCAGGCAGGCAGGCAGGGAGACAGGTCAGGTCAGGTAAGTCAGATTGAATACACCCCTTTCCCTAAAAATGGACTCCTTTTATACGTTTTTCTATCCACTCCTAAAAATCGACTGCTTTTATACGTTTTCCCCGTGAGTGGGTGGGTTCAAAATGGCGGACCCTTATTTTACACACACAACACCAAAAACCACCATTTTAAACCCACCCACTCACATCCCAGGTCAAATCAGTGCACCCGAGTGAGTGGGTGGGTTCAAAATGGCGGACTTTCAACGTCCCAGAGAAAATAACCGGCCACCATTTTGAACCCACCCACTCACATAGCACTCAATCACCCCCGTGAGTGGTGGGTTCAAAATGGCGGACCCAGAAAGTCCGCCATTTTAAACCCACCCACTCACATCCCAGGTCAATCAGTGCACCCAAGTGAGTGGGTGGGTTCAAAATGGCGGACGTCAAACGTCCGCCATTTTAAACCCACCCACTCACATTAAAAAAAAATTAACTCACGTATGCGAACCCCCCCTATGGCAACCCAAAAATTCACTTCGCGCATGCGCAGTGACGCGCTATCCTTCCGTTTTACTCTATGTATACTACTTACGTTTGATAAGTAAATGAATAAAAAAAAAAAAAAATGAAAAAAAAAATATGAAAAAATTATTTCAAGTATTTCTTAATAGGCAGAGTTACTTTCTTTTGTTTCCCCTTTAAAATACATTATGAAACAGGGGCTGGGTCCAGTCTACCTACAATTGTGAGAGTGCATGTAGATCAGACAACGACAAAGTCGTAGTGATCGGGCAAACCGGTCACCTTTTATTGTTTTTTTTCTGAACACCTATTGGTTCTGAACACCAATTGGAGTGATTGGCTGTAGATACAGAAGTGATAATAATACTTTCATAATCCTTTGACATTTGAGATTGTGAGAATATCATTCGATTTCAATTTAATTGAAGTAATTTGTCGAAAATTGAGAAAATGTGAATGCCGATCCATCACGTCGTTTCGACACCCACTCACCACGGCTTACTTTTCGCCATGAAAGTTCTTATCAAACTATATAATTCTGAAATTGGTATTTCATGGGGATTATGGGAAAACAAACAGAATTCAAATCGGACGTATATCAGTAGAGTTATCAACAGTTTACTGTCCATTCTGTCGAATCCCGGAGTTTATCGCTTCAAAAAGGCCGTCTCGGCCAGTAACAACAACAACAACACAAACGTGCTCGTTCTTTACATCACAGAATCGTTCTACCTTCAATACAGTTTGAAATATATGGACATTTGGTCTTATAGATGACGATAATAAAGTTTCCAGTCAAGTTGCAAACCAATCTGTATTCAACAAACGACCTCTCCGAATCCTGTCGTCGTCGAGTTCCACGTTGTCAGAATGGTTGTCACTGTCAGAGTCTTCAAACAACTTTGGTCTTTGGTCTTCAAACAACTGTTATTTTGCCCGTCATCATCCTCCTCTATGTCTATTTCATCTTCTTGGCGAAAAATATTTCCATCTAAGGAGCTGATATCGCTCGAATCGACATCTGAATCGGAGCTCTGACTGCATTCGCCTTCCATGTTATCCGCTATTTTTTCTCAGGCAACTGCCCTGCGTGACGTCACCAACCCAGCTGTGAAAGTGTGAAAAAGCCCACTTTGCTCCCATATTAAGCCCGGCGCACACGAGAGATATCAGCTGAGCTAACGGCCTCAATTGCCTGTCAGCTCAGCGGCTAGCTCTCTTGTTGTTTCAGCGCACACGGTGAGCAAAAGTTTCAAGAAATTGATTTCAGTTCCCGCATAACGTCTTCAAGTCCATTTTGAAGAGTCGAGCGTATGAATCGAGTGAAAATAACATGCGATTCATTGGCTGGTCCGGTAAAACTGCTGAGCTGTTGGCTTGCGTTCGCCGCACACGCTGAGGATTTGGCCTCGCGAGGCGAAATTATCAAACAAGTTTGATATTTTTCCCCCGGCCTCGCGAGGCCAAAAACTCACCAAAAACTGCCCGCAGACGAGAGCTAGCCCCTGAGCTGACCGGCAATTGAGGCGGTCAGCTCAGCTGATAGCTCTCGTGTGCGCCGGGCTTTACGTGTGTTTCTGATCGGATTAGAATTTTTTCAATATTGTTTTCATACAAAGTGAAGTATGAACTATGACTTTTAAGGATTTTTAGACAAAAAAAAATTCCGTTTGGGTTGACCTTTAACTTCTGTGATCTGACGAGAACCGGCGTTCCCAACGGGATACGCCGTATAGGCCTACGTGTGGAAGCGAGAAAGTACGTGAGTGAGGGGGGCATGAGCTGAGGAAAGATGTGAAGAATTTAGTAAATGAGGGAATGAGTAAGTGAATGAAGAAGTCAGTGGAAATTGGATGAAAAGAGGGTGGAATGAATGGAGGGTCTGGGAGGAAGTAAGTGAATAACCGAGAAAGTGACGGATTCTTTTTAAATCGTCTACCCATGTTCGTGATATATCAACGTTTGATAAACTATATTCCTGATCCATGTCAAAGAATTTCGATAAATGTACTACTTGGCTTTTAATTCAGCTTCAAAGTTTAAATCTGTGTTGCTCAATTTTGTAAAGAAATTTCCATCAATTTAATAACAAGTTTGCAGCGAACAAATTTATATATTTGGAATCCTCGAGAACTACGATTTCAATAAATGTATACATCTTAGCTACGAGTCATATTTTTAGCTGTATGCAGGCATATTCCAAACGGTGTGTAAAATTGTCTGCTGGAGGCGTCGGTGTCCATAAGTCGCCTACGCATCTTCATATCGTGTGTGTTACCTTTTGCGGTCAGTGTAAGCACAGACACTATAGCGATGTATAGGTTACATATCAGCCAACGAAAGAATGGTTTAAACAAGTACCGCAACATTCAACTTTATCTGCATCCCTTTGGTTCACCGGTATTAAAAGATGTTATCAGTATTATATTAAAAGATATAATCAGCCTCGCCAAACTTCAATGAGTGCATCAAGGTATAGAATGAAAGTAGGCCATGTACGATTCGTGTTGAGATTAAGAAATGTCCAAGTCGCGGGGACTGACAGCATCTTTAATCATCTGTTCATCCAAGATTTTTTTCCCCCATAAATGGAATGAGATCTTAAGAACTCTGTTCAGCGGTATAAATATTATCAGAAATTGTTCTTATATTATTGAATAACGGTGAACTTCTAAAAATATCTTTCCTTAATCTATGGCATGGAATAGCCAGATTCATTACAGGGAAAAGGGCAAATTCCCATGAACTTTATATTTTCAAAGCTGGAATTAATTTCTTATGCAATATATTTTATGCATACCGTTAACAAAGGCGTTCCATGGAATTAAATTATTATGCAATATATTTTATGCATACCGTTGACAAAGGCGTTCCATGACAAGTTCTTTGATTTTGGAATCGAATCATTCTTCAAATATCGCAGACAATTCGTCTCTACAGAAAGACTTCTTTCTTGAAAGACACTATAACTTTTAATTATCTTATGCCAGCTTAGACAGATGATGTAAGTGCAATCGACGACAAATATCATGTGGATAGGTGAACAGTAGTATAGAAAGCGAAAATCTCTTATAGTATAGTGCGCTGACTAGAGTGACGACCGCAGGGCAGTTTCACAATGTTAAGAGATAGGAAGAAAGCTTGCTGTTGTGCTTTCAAACATTACACCGAATAAATATGGATATATATTTAGTTGCGCCCGGACTTTTGGTGAGCCTAGCTTGGGCTTGATGTGAACAAGGAGATAATACAGTGTGGAGTGAGTGAGTGAGTGAGTGAATGTGATTTAATGTCGCTTTCAGCACTATTTCTGTCATATCACGACGTTTGGGCCCTATTCTTTCTCACACCCGAAACCCCTTCGGGTAGGGTATTATTCCTTTTAACACCCGTGACCCCATGTAAGGGATCCTGTTCATTCTCACACCCAGGAACCCCCAAGTGTGAAATATCCAATATGCTTGTTCACTATCTCTCTCTCTCATCTGATCGTGTCAGTTGTGTGTGTAACAGTTCTTCTGCACGTAAAGGGTATTGTTCTTGGGATGTTCCTTTGTTTAGAGAATTGCTTGAATTTCTCATTAACAATATCTATCTGAAATACCATAAACCGCCAGTGTCTAGGTATTCCTTTGAGCACAAATTGTGCTCCACTTTTAGCAGACCAATATCTATTCTCTTATGAATATGCCTGTAAGCAGAAATTGTCAAAAGATAACCACCACAAAGCCTGTTCCTTCTCATTCACAAAACCCTACATAAACGACCTCGTGCAGCACTGGATAATCTCTAAATTAGTGATGCTGTGAAGGATATTTACTCCCCTTCATTGGATTTGAATGAAACCATTGCTATCATATCATATCTGGATCTATACCTTTACAAAAATCACCAGGGCTTTCTTTCACGTAGACTTGACAAGAGAGATGATTACAAGTTTGACATAGTTAACTACCCATTTCTGGATAGCAGTATTCCCGATGGACCTCCATACGGCGTACACATCTCACTTGGTAGCATTTGCTAGATCAAGTGCAGACTATGATAATCAATGCCAGAGAATATTACTACAGAAACTTGTCAAACAGTGCCGTACCGCCAAACGCCTCCATGCGAAGTTTCTCAAGTTCTGTATTAAATATTGTTCACCGACGGCAAAATACGATCCTAGTGTGCAAGATGTTTGATGCTACATTTCCTAACCTGTGTCTGATTCTGCTTAACCTGAGGCTAGGGGCCATTTCAATATCGTGTGTTTCACATCTTGATGGTGTTGCAATGAACAGTCACCATTAAAGTGTGACGGAGATATATACTCTAAAAACGACTTGGAATTCATTTGGATAGAGAATAATGATCAGTGATTTGTACTACATCTACAGAACATCCTCATGTCTTGCTGAGATCACTGAAGACTTGACCGCTTCTCTCTTGCAGAAAACCATCTTGTGTTTTATATTATTATTATATTTTATACACACTGGAATTGATGCCAACTGTCATACAAATAGGTAAATCAATTTCACAATCTTTGAGCAAAAAAAAACAGAGCTATCTAAAGAACCAGTCATGGCAGCTATTGTTCTCCAATTTAATGATAGTGCTTTTTGTCCCCCGCCGCAACGCGGCCGGGGACTTTAAAATGGTTCTTGCTTCTATGTGTCCGTGCATGCACGGACATGCACGGACATGTCCGTGCAAATACTTCGTAAGCAATAACTTCTAAATGCTTTGTCGGATTCCTCCGAAATTTGGCATCTGCATTCTTTGCGACAAGACGTCTCTTGGTATTACGTTTCAGCAAGATCCGCCTGTGGGTGGCGCCACTGGGTCTTGTTCCAATCTTTAGTGCATATCCGTGCATGTCCGTGCAAATACTTCGTAAGCGATAACTCCTAAATGCTTTGTCGGATTCCTTCGAAATTTGGCATCTGCATTCTTTGCGACAAGACGTCTGTTGGTATTACGTTTCAGCAAGATCCGCCTGTAGGTGGCGCCACTGGGTCTTGTTCCAATCTTTAGTGCATGTCCGTGGATGTTCGTCCAAATGCTTCATAAGCGATAACTCCTAAATGCTTTGTCGGATTCCTCCGAAATTTGGCATCTGCATTCTTTGCGACAAGACGTCGCTGGTATTACGTTTCAGCAAGATCCGCCTGTAGGTGGCGCCACTGGGTCTTGTTCCAATCTTTAGTGCATGTCCGTGGATGTTCGTGCAAATGCTTCATAAGCGATAACTCCTAAATGCTTTATCGGATTCCTCCGAAATTTGGCATCTGCGTTCTTTGCGACAAGACGTCTGTTGGTATTACGTTTCAGCAAGATCCGCCTGTAGGTGGCGCCACTGGGTCTTGTTCCAATATTTAGTGCATGTCCGTGCGAATACTGCGTAAGCGATAACTCCTAAATGCTTTGTCGGATTCCTCCGAAATTTGGCATCTGCATTCTTTGCGACAAGACGTCGCTGGTATTACGCTTCAGCAAGATCCGCCTGTAGGTGGCGCCACTGGGTCTTGTTCCAATCTTTAATGCATGTCCGTTCATGTTTGTTCAAATCCTTCGCGAGCGATAACTTTCGAATAATTTGTCGGATTTCTTCGAAATTTGGTAAATGCATTCCCTGCGACAAAACACCGTTGGTGATGCGTTTCAGCAAAATCCACCCGGAGGTGGCGCCACTAGAGTTCATTTCATTATTCCATGCTGCAAGTGATAACTTAGAAACACTTGGTCGAATTTCTTTGAAATATCCTACATATGTACCTTTCTGGGTAACAAGAGAAACGTTGCGTCTCATCGGATTCTTCTCAAATTTGGCATGCATTTACCATGCCAGGAGCTGTTGCTTGGGATTGCCTTTCGCTCACTTGCACTCACAGGTGGCGCCACCTGGTGGCAACATCACAAATTCGTTTCCGGGTAATAACTTGAGAACTGACCATCTTCTCAAATTTTGTATGAATGTACCGTGACATAAGATGTCGCTTGATAATGCATTTCACTGACTTGCGCCTAGAGGTGGCGTCACCTGGTGTCAAAATCTAAATTTGGTTTCTGGGCAATAACTTGAGGACCCTCATCGGATTCTTCTCAAATTTGGTATGCAGATGTCCCCACGATACCATGCTCCTTGGGATTGTATTTTTCCCGCTTCTGCCTACAGGTGGCGTCTCCTGGTGGAAAATTTGTTTCCGGGCAATAATTTGGCAACTGCTCATCAGATTATTCTCAAATTTTGTATTCATATGTGACCCGCCCCAAATAACATGAACACCGGTGGGCATCTAGTACCGGCAATAACTTGACCCCTCTTCAGAGTCTCAAAGTTCATATGCTGATACCATGACATGAGATGTCATTTGGGATTGTGTTTTGCCTGCTTGCACCTACAGGTGGTGACTCCTTGTGGCAAAGTCTAAATTTGGTTTCTGGGCAATAGGTTGAAGATGCCTTCATATTCTTGTCAAATTTAGTTTGCAGATAATATGCCATGAGTTCTCTTGGGGTTGCATTTCGGTTACATAATTTTCATGCTACATGGTAAAGAAAATATATTACAGTAGCAATCAACATTCAGTCAGCCATTCGGAGTTGATCTCAAAACCTGGGAAGGTGGAAAGACCCCTCTGCTTCTTACGCTAGCTGTTGCCATCCTCATGAATATCTTCTGAAACCGACAGCGCTTATAAATATTGCTGCCATTTTGGCGGGGGACCTAGCATCCTCTGGCTGCTTGTACAACTAGAATACGAGGTTGCGCATCTGAACACCCCTCGGCTCTGGGCGACA
This sequence comes from Hanleya hanleyi, assembly GCA_036873755.1. Taxonomy (NCBI): domain Eukaryota; kingdom Metazoa; phylum Mollusca; class Polyplacophora; order Lepidopleurida; family Hanleyidae; genus Hanleya; species Hanleya hanleyi. The sequence goes on from JAVTVY010001180.1 coordinate 15,261, forward strand.
GCCATTCATAATGTATTCAATTTGAACCAAGAAGTCAGGAACACCAAGCAGTCAAGTGACAAATATAAGCTTACAGATTGTCAAAAATTTTGCAATTAGAAATGACCCCTAACATTTCCGTCCAATCAGAGAAAACAGTATTCATTACAGGAGTCTCTTGATGCATCAATGATGTATACCAAATTTTACATCGAGCATTTGAACAGTATCAGATACAGAGATCATTAAAGTGAACGTAAAGGCTGTGACAACATACACGCGATGTTGAAGAACTATATTAAAAGTATCAGTTGGCAGCAACAAATATTTTTTGTGATTTTTTCTCTTCCGAAAAAATAATTCCAAACACCGGAATAATTGACTGGTGCAACAATCGACTGGAGTCCGCCATCTTCGTCTATTTAATAGCCTTGCGCCAATGAAAACGCTTCCTTGTAGCACGTGATATTTTCCTGTGACGTAGTATCACTTTGTTGTGGCTTTACTGTAACACGAATTGTAATGGCGGAGGTGGGGGGCTCGGTTGTTTCAAACGTGTTTTGACTGTGTTGCGTGTCTCCAGCAAGTGTTTACCGAGCTGAAACTTGTCAGGGCGCAGTGATGGCAAGCAAAATACATCCGTCTCGGGTTCTCCTCTGCTACCGCTACAGTCGGATAAGTTCTCATTACGCAGATTCCCGTTAGGGAAGCCGGGACTCAAACAGTGGCTGCACAACATCGGCAGACTAGACTGTACTCCAACCGAGAAATCTGTGCTGTTTTCGGTCTATTTTAAAGCCGAATGTTTCCAACCTGACCTCTACGGAAGGCTGATGTTGACGCCCAGCAGGAGAGCCAGGAGGCGAAGGAAATTAAACTTTAAAGAAGATGCAATCCCAACAGAATTGTCGCATCGTAGATCAAAGACACCGAGATCAACAACATCGATTCAGAAACGTCAGAGTGTGGAAGTTCTAAACTTTTAAGTGAGGTAAAAATAATTTTATTACCGTTTGGCGGGACAGAGACACAGCGAGATAGGCATATTATACGAAGTGTCGAAATCTGGGTCTTCGATAACATGTTTACATGCTTACTGCGCTTTCTAACTCCACAAAGTGGAGAGCTCCCAAGGTGATACGACGTCACTGCTCTGAGGTGAGATAGCCAACATGGCTGCTGCCGGGGAACAATAAAACAACAGAGATAATTTCGTTCCTACTCGGTGCAAAAAAATCCCCAATAATATTTGTTGCTGCTGTTTGATACTTTCATTGTAGTTCTTTCCCACAGAGTGCATGTTGCCTCAGCCTTTACGTTCACTTTAACGATTTTGCATAAATTAAAGATGGCCACCCATCCTTCCCGCCACTCAGAGGAACTGATGTGATTATTCATTGCAAGTCTCTTGATACATCAATGCTGTATACCAAGTTTTGTATGGAACACTGAAATGGTATCAGAGATATACATCATTAAAGATTTTGCATAAATTAAAGATGGCCACCCATCTTTCCCGCCACTCAGAGGAACTGATGTGATTATTCATTGCAAGTCTCTTGATACATTGATGCTGTATATCAACTTTCGTATAGAACACTTAAAATGGTATCAGAGATATATATCATTTAAGATTTTGCATAAATTAAAGATGGCCGTCAAGGTTTCCACCGAATCAGGGAAACTGTTTTGGTCATTCCTTTGAAGTTCCTTGATGCATCGATGATCTGTACCAAGTTTCGCATTGAACAGCGAAATTTTACCTGAGATACACAAGATTAATGGTTTCACATAAATTAAAGATGGCCACCATGGTTTCGAACCAATCGATTCCAGATTCAATAGGGTTCTGGGTCACGAGCATATGGATCTGCATTGCAGGGTGCCTAGGGTAAGTTGTTCTTTAATCTTGGTAATGAGAAAGGTGTGACGGACAGACGGACCTATGTACAGGACGACGACAATGCAAATACGCTACAAATGAAACTCAAACGTCTGGACATTTTAGCCCAGGTTTCTTTGTCATTCAGAGATTAGTTTGGCAGGTGCACCCTCACTAACAGTCCCTTTCCGCCACCTTGCTCTTCTACTGTCGGTGTAAAGGTAGACCATGGTATTAACGATGACGGTTAGGTGGGGCCTCTACATAATCTGCAGGTGTGAAACATTAAAAAGTTGAAAGAAAACACCGGACACCTCAGTTACTAGTGCAAAGCATCAGTCACTCAAAGCCAATTTATTCAAAATCCTCTCCAAATGATTCTGCAGATTTTCATATATACAAATTAAAATGATCACAATGACTGTATCTGCAACTATTGGCGGACGCAGAACATTTCTTTGGAATTAATAGGTTCAGTGGGCGAATATGATTTGTTATGAACACTTACATACAAAAGTATCAAAGATAAGCAATTTATCAACTTTAGCAATAAATTTCATTTGATGATCAAAATGAGCACTTAGGACTGAATCAAGAAATTGATAGTTTATCAGATTTTTTATTTATCAATGTATGGTAAATACCTATAATAATTCAATCACAGGAAGTCAAATCTTTCAGTACAATAATAAGGGAGTTATAAATTTTTTAGCACAGGAGGTTGAAAACATGGTTCTAAATCATGCATATAAGCCATTATTTATTTGTTATTTCAATCAGTTTAAAGGGTGATCAAATATATTAGAACAGCTGATTGAATTCTGACCCAAATTTGGAGGTGATTGAATTTTGATAGGGGAAATGAATTATTAGAGGGATTACCATTCCAGGTATCAATTTTTTTATACATGTACTTTCTATGAAACCTCTGCTCATCCAGAAATGACCAGAACAATTGTATGAAGGTGTAACTTAAAATTCTTCCAAAAGGAGAACGACTGATTGAATTTATGGAGTATATTTAATAGTAACTTCGGCTATACCCATGAAACATAAATAGATGAGAATACAGAGTTCAATGAAATCATAAATGAAACAATGAATATAAATGTAGGCATGGTGGATCATAAACATGTATAAAGAACTGTGAAAGGAGATGGTACAAGAAGACAGGATTTTGGCCTATACATGGTGCGGTTGAAATTGAAAACATAACACGTCCTAAAAATAATTGTGTTTTAATGAAACGGCAAGAGAAAATATGTAAAAGTTCTAGCTCGATTGCGTTATGATTATAGTTATGATTTGAAATTAAAAGGGTACCTTGGTCGGACCAAAACAATTTTCCAGCAGCGGAGATATGCCATCAAGCACCAGGTTAAATAGCGTGTCCTTCGTGTCTGAATTTGTGGTTGACGGACTCAATTTAGACCCTTCATTCACGAAATAGCACACGATGCAGATTTCAATTTCATGTCTATAATTATAATGCAATCGAGCTAGAACTTTCACATATGGTATACATATATTTTCTCTTGCTGTCACAATAAAACTTGATTATTTTTAGGACACTATTTTTTCTATTTCAACCACACCATGTATAGGTAAAAGTCCTGTCTTATCGTATGATCTCCTTTGCCAGTGTTTTAGAAGACTCCCTGATACTTTTGCAAGTTAGCAATGTCCCCTCTCCCTCGCCCCCTCCCCTCAAACCCACCCAGCTCTTCTATCAGATCCTATGTGCTAAATTGTCATGGTCAAGTTGGAATATTTTCAATTTGATTTCAGATTTGAGGTTTTCTTAAACCACATATTGATGGAGTTCAAAATCAGCTGAAAATACACCCATAAAACACACCTGTATAGTTTAAGGACGTTCAGTGGAATGCTACTCAAGATAACGTGTCAGGGTTCATACACTTCTATTCAATGAAAATTCCAGGAGTTTTCCAGGAGTTTTTCAAGCTGATATAGGTCATTTTCAAGGAGTTTTCTAGCACTATATTACACAATTTTTGACATGAATATTAATACACTGCTCATAGGGAAGAGATGTTGGTGATCATTGGAACTACAAAATGTTATTTTCCAGGAGTTTCCAGGACATAAACCTTGCACTTTTCAAAATGGATTTCAAATACACAGGAATTCCAGGCGGTGTATGTCATTTGGACAATGTCAAGTCTTACAGAATAATATGAAAGGTCAATGTAAAAGCATAGTTGAAAAACGTCCAACTTCAAACCGTCTCAATCTCCAGGAATAACCAGCTACCTCAAATAACAATACATAGAAAACCATACGGCTTCAATACTGCAGTGATGTCACAGCTAGAATTAACAGGAAAGTTATACTCTGGTTTTAACTAGAAATATATCCTGAACCAGACAGATTATTAAACCACAAGTAACATTCTTAAACTGAAATGAACTTTTGTCAAATATTTTCGAGCTGTGACCCAATCTGATTTAATTGAACGAGATCCATTAATCGGATTTGGAACACTTTATATCTCAGGGTAGTTCAGCAGGTTAGGCTGACCCTGCTCTCTAAAATGGAGGTAAAAAAGTTCGCTTTCACTCAATAACTTTTGATTCCTTTTTAACCAAAGCTTCGAAACTTCAAGCGCATTGATCTATCCATCATTCCATGTCCTATAGTAAAATTAATTTGCCAATTGAAGAACCACTCAATGTTGTTTTTACAGCACGACAGATATTTGGCCTATTATTATACAAATTAGATGACAATTTAGTTATTTATTGATTGGGATATATATGTCTATGTGCATCTGAAGAGGATTTTGCTGAATTCCTTATGTGAACTGATTTATTGAGGAAAAACAGCATTTTTTACCTCCATTTTAGAAAGCGGGATCGCCCTAACCTGTTCAGTGGTCTTCTGATATGAACTGAACTGATGATAGTTACAGTAGATCATATTTGCTCAATCAACACAATTCTCTAGTTCCACACATCTGAATCAATTTGGCAAATATCACTATTCAACCGATCAGATTTCTGATTTGTGATGAATTCAACGGAGCACACGGTGACCATCCACCATGTCCACGGAGACAATGGAATGTTTTTGACAACTACCAAGATATTCAGGTTCAGTGTCGACAGGTTCCTTGTATTTCTTTCTTACGTATTTATGTTAAAATTCTGAGAAAAGATACAATATGAAACAATGTTTCAGCACACAATGACATCTGAATGAGACAGATTTAGGCAAAAATTGCCAAGATTAGAAAATACATTGAAGTAGCATTGTTGAAGATGTTTAACATGGATTCAACAGGCATAGCACACATCCTGCGGCGTAGATGATATCACAGATTGGCCGGTCCATCTGAGACCTTGAAGGTGTGTATCTCCCTTCTGGGACTTGAATCTGAAAATAGCGTTATGAAAATAGTCAGGTAAACAACAGTACTATGTCACACATACAATTTGGTTACCATGGCAATCAAAATTCACATTCAAAGTTTGTAATCAAGAGAAAACGGAAACTGAGGGACTGATAGTCTGGACATACATACAACAAGGTTGATTCAGGCCAATGGGTAAAAAACAACCAAGAAAGTTATATTTTCTTTCAATTTTAGCCTGGCTAAATACAGGTTGCCATATGATGAGGTTTGAAGCCAATGAGCATATATTCAGAGTTCAAAATTTGAGTCCTTTCATTTTTGACTCCTCATTAAAATTGACTATGTATTTTTTTTTCTGATATGTATGCAAATATTTGAAACAGATCTTATATTGTTCATGCCCCACCCCCACCCCCCCCCTTCTCCCCTATCCAATGGGCTATTGAATTTTCATCTAAATTTCTAATATTTTAAGTGGTGAACATACTAATTTAAAATTGGAACGGAGATTTTGATTGTCAAACTCAATGTTATTTTCACTCCTGACATCCAGTTTGGTTGGTGGAGGAAGCTGAAGTACCCGGGGAGAACCACCGCACATCGGCAAGTAACTGGCAAACTTTCACACATGCACCAGCAGGGATCGAACCTGTGCCAGTTCAGCAGTGTGAGGCTAGTGATCACCAGCGTAGTGCCTTCAGGCCCATTTTACAGCACGCATCACGAGATGCGAGCGACATCAAGGCATTATTGGGGCATTTTCACAGCAGGCGAATCAACGACATGCTGCATCAAAAACGTTTTGAAATAGCCTTGGTTCTAATCTTGTCGTGTGTCAAAATTTGTGGTTCTGATGTTGCCGCGACATGATGCGTGCTGTAAGTACGACACCATGAGGCTATTTTTCAGATGTGGTTGTCGCTGTCAAAGTGCATGCTGTGTGACCTTATTATTTAAGTAGTCTTCCTCATACAGGTTTGCTTCATAAACTCTAATTACTTCTCCCACATGTTTTCGTCCACATCACAGAGAGGAGATTAGCTGAAGAATGCTATAAATTACACGTCATTATTAAAGAACACTGATATAATCTAAGATGTACCAAAAAAAAATGGACTGTCAAATATCTAGTCAGTTTTGTATGGATATATAATGACCCTACATCCAACAACAACACGAAATACTTGAATGCCTCCAATATGGAGATAGAACTTTTGATTAAAAATAATCAGCATCACTTATTGTTATTCATCAGTGGTAAATACTTACATTAAATTTATTGGTCACCCGAGGGCATCAGGTTTTTACCATCTTTGCCTGTGTCTGAAAATACATCAAAATGATATGTGGTATGAATGTTGGGCCATTTATTATTAGACGGGTCAACAGGTGGTGTGCTTGCTGTGACAAGAATATGATATGTCTGGAGAAAAGCGGGTTCAATTCTAACACAGGAAGGAAGCAATCAGAGATTGCTCAATTCTATGCCCCCCCTTCCACTTTAATCCGACACTGCCCCGCCATTGTTCTGTTCTTTATTGGTTGGTGGAGGCCTAATTTGGATAATTATAAAAATTCTGTTTCAGTCACTTTTTTACCATGCCTCACAAAATACATATTCCAAGTATCAAGCAACAAGTGATAATACGATGCTTCGATGCAAGATGGTCGCCAGGGCTTTCGCCAAATCCGAAAATGTGACCTGGTTATGAAACCTACATTCCTTGGGAGTATATTGTGGTGAAATTATGAAGCGATCAGTGAATTGTGAATTTCGCACCCAATTCACTGTTTTTGGGGCAATTTCATACTTCAGGACCTATGTTGTCTGCTTTGGAATGTAGAATAACATATAATATAGCCATTTTCCTGGTTCAAATCAGTTATGGACTGAGATCCAGCTTGGACAAATAAATATATCCCATTCACTTAGGTTTAAACAAAGGGCCATAACTCTTGAAAATATAACCGAAAACAGAGGAACTTCACGCTACACACCTATGGGTCACTGATCACATCATGCAGATTTCATACTTGTTCATACAATATTAACCGAGATCCAGCCCTACAAATCCCAATTCACAAAGATTTGAAGAAAAAAGGGCCATAACTCTTGAAAATATAGGTGAAACGTGGAGAAACTTCACGCTGCACAACTACAGGGCACTGACCACATATCCTGCAAATTTCATAATTGTTTATACAATATTAACCGAGATCCAGCCCGGACAAGTTCCAATTCGCAAAGATTTGAAGAACAAGAGCCCAAGGGGCTTCAATATACGCCCGTATATCTGGAATTACATTGGTTCAAATTTCAAGGTTGTTTAATAGCCTTGATTCCAATTGATCTAGCAATCCAGAGAAAGGTCTACAATTTTTTGCTTATGAGAATGTAACATATATCACATCTTATATTGAATGATAAACTAAAATGAGCTTAACTCTTGGTAACTGGTTGACCTTGAAGCAAGAGCTGAGAGCTCACATATCCCACACTGAAATCGACAATAGTCAAACACAAGAAAATAGCAGTTTTCCTGCAAATGGTTGCCATGCATGAAACGGTTCTGTAGATATCGCGGTAACGGACGTACGGACGGACGGACAGCCGTACATGATGACGACAATACCCCTAGGCCAAAGTTGGCCGAGGGGTAAAAACCAAATGGAGATACAAAACTTTAGATTGGCCCAGGTGGAGCCACCTGTGGACATATTTGGATGGAATGCAAGATCAAGAGACATCTTGTGGTATGACACATCAAATTAGGAATCATTCTAATTTTATGGTCAGAAAATGAAATTCCAGGTGACCCCTAGATGGCGCCACCTATGACTGACATCTTGTGGTAAGACATCTGTATGCCAATATTGGAAAGAATCTGTTCAGTCATTATAATTTTGTTGTATGGAAAATTTTTTTACATTTGGACTCTGATGGTGCCATCTTTGGGCAGATGTGGATGGAAAGCAGCCTCAAGTGACATTTTGTGGCATGATATCCTCATACCAAATTTGGAAAGAATCCAAATAGGTCATTCTTATTTTACTGTGTGGAAAAACAAGTTTGGCCTGCAAGTATCACCACCCATGGGCATATGTGGATGGAACAGAATAACATGCAACATCTTGTGGCAAGATATCAATATACCAAATATGAGAAATATTCATATCATTTTTTTTTTTTGGTCAAGGGAACAAAATTCTATTTTGGCTCCAGTCACCTATGGACATATGTGAATAGACTGTGAACCCAAGTGATAAATGTGTGATACAATATCTTCTTGTAACACAAATTTGGAAAGCATCTATTAGCTCCCTCTCATTTTATAGTCCTTAAACAAAATTTCAGTTGACTGCCAGGTTTAACCGTCTGAAAGCATGCTGCGAGATGGGAGACATATAGAACGATGTTACCTTGGAAAAACAATATCAGGGCCCGAGACACAGATGGGCCATTTTTGTTATTTTCTCATGGTTCACAACTCGGAGCCATAAGGAATTAACGCCAACAATTGTATACCTGAGCAGTGTGACTAACGTCACAGGACCTACGAAGTAGAGTAGGCATTAGGACTCGAACACGAACTGAACTCTTGGAAATTCCCACCCCCCATTGAAATCCTGCCTATATTAAGATGGGCACCGCCCAAGTCAGAATCGCCAGTGATTTTCATCAAAAATCACCAGAAATTTTCATCAAAAGTAGGTCAGCTCAGAACTAACGATCGCCGATTTAATTTTACAATTTTTTAACTAAAGGAAACAGATTGAATAATGAAAAGTTCAGCAGATTTCAAGCTTTACCTGTGAAAATACATTTACATCTCTTTAATGGTTTTCAGTGCCCTTGTCCAGGATCAAAACAACTTTTTGAATCGCATTATTTTCCCAACAATACAACAAATTTTTACATATAGTACTATAGTAGAAAGGTAGCATTTATGTAGTTTACAGTAATTCAACTCAAGACCAACACCTTCTCTGCACAAGATAATAATGATTCTATGTCATTCTCCTGAGCATAACCGGTACAAAGACGAATAAATAGCGTCTCTACATCACATTGTTATCTAGATATATGAGAACACATTTTGGGTATTGGCAATCTGATGAATGTACTATTCCGGTTTTCTTGTTTCACATTATATTCTATGACGGTTGGTCGGTGATTTTCTTCATTGATAAACATTAAACCACCTCAGCTTTGTTGTGTGAATCGGAATTGCATTGCTGTGACACACCAACACACTCCGTGGCAGTGATTCTGTATCCCCTAATAAAGGAATCAAAATGGATCATGATTTGAAATGACAAGAAAAATTTAGACATATTTTGTTTACACATGTAATTTTTTGTTTAAATTATATCCCAGTGTGATATATAGTCAATATTCAAGAGGTACAAAAAAAAACTCAAAGTATGTGCTCATATTTTCACATCATGATCAAAGTTACTTTATCTAGTTAAATTCTATCCAAAGAAAATAAATTAAGACCCTTTAAACATGTCGTCATGGCTTTATTTCACCCTCAGTAAACTGTTATCATTGTTGCTCACACAGACTAATCTGAAGGATGATACCACATCTTTCTTTCTTCTGCTGGGTTATTGCACCAGGCTGGCTTAATTGGTTGATGTAGGATATTTCACCATCAGTGGGCAATTTGACCTGAATTTGTAGCCTGATGTGGTCTGTGATGAAATGTTTGGATGTGAAATAGGATACACGTTAAGGGCCACAGTTTACATATATCTATAACAATATACTGAATTGTGTGTATTGAGGCTGGCAAGTTGGTAATAGCAGTGTAGATAAATGCACTAACAAATGATGGAAAATTAGCATTTCCGATTTCATAAAAACAATTACGGATGGCATATCCCACCATATTTTGTACTGTGTTATATATACAGTGAAACTTACAGCCAAGGGTTCCCGATGGGCATGACAGTGCACTCGCTGAGCCATCAATAAATAATAAAAAAAATAATTATAAATCAAATTTTCATGAGAATTCGGTCAGAACTTGCTGGTAACAATGCCCTAATGCACGTTCATGCCAAAAATCAAGGTTCTAATGTCAACAGTTCTCCTTATTTTACCGACGAAAGGATTCGGATGCCTCACTGCCTGCCTCACTGACTCACTCATTACCGGACAATTTGCGATCTGTAGCCTACTTCGTAGGAAAAAGTGAGAGAAGAATAATAAACACATTCATGATTGGGCGGCAAAAAATTTACCCATCAAATGAGCAAATCATTCCTAAATTCATCAGGGAGTTGACACAAATGCTGCTAATAAATGAACAGCCAGAAGACAGTATAAACCAGTCGATCAAACTGCAGTAAATTGTAATTTAACAACCCATTATCAGCACAGCTTCTAATGTATTTCATATGATGGAATTTTTATTGACGCAGAGGGCTCTCGTAAGAAGGAGATTGACCTCTTAATAGTGATTCAGCCAGACGATCACGAACATGATTCTATACGGACAGTTTATATTGTCAGCTACCACAGCACGCCAGGGAGCTATTAAAGGGACATAATTTGCACAGCATCTTTTTATGCTATAATAGGAATATCGATTGCGTGTTAACCGCAAAGAAAAAGCAATACATTACAGTCTCCAAGCGCCAATTCTAGCTGTTCAACAGTGTCAATAATTTCTTACTGATTTCTTTAGGGGTTTCATTACATTTTAGACACAAAAAACTTGATGCTTAAAGTGTAACTGAGATACTTTTGCAAGTTTATGTAATATCCAAGATAATCTTCCAAATTATAGAATTTATACCTGATTTCTTGTTTTATGACTTTAATTTTAACAATTTCAATGTTATTAAACATATTGTAGTGAACAGCGCCACAAGCATGTCGGAACTTGTGGCATTATTATTGAACGATAAACCATGTCACAACGCAACATTGTTACAAAACTGTTCCATTCTCTGCATTGCCGCGACGTCCCGCAGACAGTGCAGGACACTCGAAGTACGACGTCATTAACATCATCTCTGACGTTAAAAGGGGCAGCGCAGAATTCTCTCTCACTGTAGAAAGCTACCTTTGAATCCTCTGAGACAGAATACGAGTAAATTGTTGAGGGAAAACTTTACTACGTTTTGTTAATATTCACATCGTTATCTTGAATGACATACACGCACATAAGTGCCACAGTTACACTTTAACCCCTCTAACAGTCACATATACAAGCACTACCTGAAAAATACGAAGTTGCGCATCTGAAAAACCCTCGGATCTGGGGCAAAACTAGCCAATCATGTTTGGTGCTACATACATAAATGTAGTCTTGAAATGGGTAACAGTGCAACATGCCCGGACAGTAGCCATTCTTAATTCTTTTTATTTGAACTCTACCCCTGATGTACATGACCAAGACAATACCCTTCAGCCAAATTTTGGCCGAGGGGTAAAAAAAAAGCATTTTTAAAAAATCTCGTATTTTGACCAATTACCTTATCATTTTTGTATGAATGATAGAATCTAAGAAATAACATGGACTTCAATGGAATTTCATTCAAAAATGTGCAATCAACAAGCTATCTTATACAAATCAACATGGCAAGCTTTCAATTTCTTTGGTTATATTTTTACTACATGTATTAATGATTAAAACTGGCACAAAATATCAAAATCAAACTTATCAAATATTGTACTGACAAGCAAAGAGAACTGCTATTCACATTCTTACCTCTATGACATTTGAAAATAGGTCAAGGTCAGTCTGAAGTGAGTGTGTGAGTGAGTAGTAGGGTTTAACATCGTTTTCAACCTTGTTTCAGTCATATCACGACGGTGCCTATATGTAACAGAACATGGGAGTGTGCTCACAGTTCCTATTACCCTGGACACTGATCAGCCCAGCCAGTACAGCACCCGGTCACCCATCCAAGTATTGACCGAGCTCAACGTTGCTCAACTTCAGTGATCTGACGAGAACCGGTGTGTCCAACGCTATAAGCAGTACCTTCAGTCTCAAGTGAACTTGACCCGGAAGCCTTCATAAGACACAATTGTGCGAAATAACGTCGCCACTCAGATCTCTTTGTTATTGAGATATTGTGTATTCACATTTTGATCACCGTGACCTTTGAAAATAGGTCAAAATCAGTCTGGAGGGAACTTGACCTAGAAGCCCTCATGAGACAGCATTGTGCCAAATGAACATAAATAATATAGGCTCTTTTGTTCTATTTTCTCCTTAGATATTGCGTTCACAAGGAACTATCGCTGCTAGTAACATTTTGACCCTTTGAAATTAGGTCAAGGCAAGGTCAGTACGAAATGAACCTGACCTAGAGGCCTTCAAAAGGAAGCATTCTACCAAATGTCCAGTTCCTAGCTCACTTAGTGAAATATTGCATTCACGATGTATGACCTCTGTGACCATTGAAAATAGGTCAAGGTCAGTCCTGAATGAACTTGGCAAAGAGGATCTCATAAGACAGCACTCTGCCAAAGTTCAAGGCTGTACCCCTCTATGTTACCAAGATATTGCATTTCGGAAAGACGGACAGACAGACAAACCGTATATTCATAGTCTCCTCCATTGAACTTATGTGGTGAGGCACAGTGAAGGCAAACATGTAATGTGAGAGGAATAGACTCCAATCATTTTTTAACAATATGGAACGTTACTAGACATCAATTTATCGGATGGATTATTACGGTACTCTGCAATCTATCCAAAAAGACGGAATCGATACACATTAATAGGAATAGATATAACCTTCCATTTTTCATGCAATAATTTCCAACAAGCTGAAAATTCCGATGCAATAAGATCTGTAAAGTGGATGGATGGAACGATCTGTTGGACTTTTACACAGGTGTCCACTATGATTCATTTAGACAGGTAGATTGAGGTGCCCCTTAATTAACAGAACAAAGAAGCGATCAGAGATGGCTTGGATATGCTTCACCCAGCCACACAATCAGCAATTGCCGAGGTAAATGCCGTGGCATAATCAGTTCGCGTTAAATAGAAATTATTTTAATATGACATTATTTTTGCCACGGTGATTTTTCTGAATTGTGTGGGCTAGCTGCTCCACCTCACCCCTCCAGGATGTGGGGTTAGAACATGAACACTCCCATTTACATACTGTTAATCACTTCCAAGGTATTATCAAACTTCTTTACCAAGTACCATAGTCAGAAATCAGTTTAAACTTGTATACTGATGTTGAAGATGAAGGGCCATAACCTGATAGTGTACATCTACAATGCAGCAAGCATCTTCCATGTAAGTTTCAAAGTTGTCAATCAAATAGTGACCAAAATATGGACTGGGCAAGTTTTTTAGTTGCTGATCAAATAATCATCGAGATTTAGACTGGACAAGCATACATCTACGTTGATGATAAAGTGCCATATCTCTGAGACAAATAAACAAAAGGTAGCACCTTTGAGACTAACAAGTTTATTTCAACATGAGCTTTCGTAGACACAAGCCTACTTCCTCAGATGCATCTGAGGAAGTAGGCTTGTGTCTACGAAAACTCATGTTGAAATATCTGAGGAAGTAGGTTTGTGTCTACGAAAGCTCATGTTGATAGGTCATGTTGTCAAGGTGCTACCTTTTGTTTATTTGTCTACTACAAAGACTAACACGGCTACCCCAAATCATTCATATCTCTGAGGAAACTCATCAAAATGATCCTTTCCAGATTAAAAAGGGAAATTTGATTCCTTCTCTCATTATTCTCCAAGAGAGATGGTCACACACTAGCTGTTACAGTTTCCTCATTATCATTCACCTTGAGCTGTCCGTCAGACAAGGATATCAGATTCCAGTGTTTTTAAATCGACATGCCATCTCAGCATAAGTTATTCTATTATTTAAGGTAGATAATCATGAGCTTGTATAAAATATCAAAAGGATTCATGACTCCCACCCACACATACAACCATAACAGAAAATTATGATTATGACGTTAGTGGATCGGAAGAAAATTAATTTGCTTTCGATCAGTGGCGAAAACTATTGGGAGTAAAAGTGCTTTTCCATAATTTATTTTCATTCTCAGTGAGAATTCAAGGGTCAGAAGGGGTGTTTTCATTTTTGAAATTAGAAAGAACTTTGAATATTCTTATGTGTCACCTTTAACAACTGCTGATCTGTGAAGTGTTGAAGTAATGAAAATAGGTCAAAGCACTTTATTTAACAGCTCAGATGTATTATATGTGTGGTGTACCTAGGGATGTTTAGTCAGAACATGTTTAATGATATAGCACTGGAAGTTCATTGAAGGATGTCATATGCTATTTCGACGATTCAGCTAGTGAGGCGCAGTTAGATTGCTGAAAATAAAATATGTACAACATGTTCACCATTTTACATTTTGATGATAGGGAAATGCTTGTGTAGGTTGCTCAAAGTAATTTTGAGACAAAAACACCTATTTTCTGTGTAAACATATGAAGACTGACCATACCCAGATGAGCTTTAAAATACGTATTGTTCCGACATGTAACTGTGGGGAAAAGTCAGTTCTGGTCATCCTCGCCATAACAATACATTCTTGTTAGTATGGAAACTAGATGAAGCCAGGTCACACATCTTCCATACAGTGCTGGTCCATTACAGAGGATTCCAGGCATATGATACCAGCATATCTATCATTGACAACAAATGACATGCTCTGATGCAGCCACAACATCAGGTGTACCCCCCAAACTCTTTGCATCAAAGAATAATCTCGATGTGAACATGCTAACTTGGAAATATTATAATGAGTTAGCGACAAGATCTCTCATTGGCTGTTGCCTCATTTGATGCAGACAATACTTCAGCAATGGGCGGGCGTAGATTACATTTTGGTCCACTTCCCCCGGCTTTAGTTTGATTGACCGTGTTTATTCCCAGCAAATTTCAAATAGCAGATGTGATTTCAAATAGCGCCAAGGTTGTGCAAATTTAGAAATTATATTCTGTTATTTCCAGTAAATGGTACATGTAACGAGATTTAACAAAGAAAAGAAATTTACCATGAAAAACAGTTGTCTTGTAATTTGAAACATGTTCTTGGTAATCTCTAGAACGTTTCGGGAGACAACATAACATGCAGTCCACCATTAAAACTGTTTTCTTTAACTCTCACTAAAACTTACAAAGAAAAGTTCTTAAACTTCATACAGAATCATATTCAACAAGAGCCCAAGGGGCTTCAATAAACGCCTGTATATCTGGAATTACATTGGACCAAATTTCAAGTTGTTTTAATAGCCTTGATTCCAATTGGTAGCCAATCCAGAGAAAGATCTACAATTTTGTGCTTCTGAGAATGTAACATATATCACATCTAAAATTGAACGATAAACTAAAATGAGCTCAGTTGACCTTAGAGCAAGAGCCGAGAGCTCACATATATCCCACACTGAAATCAACAATAGTCAAACACAAGAAAATATTAGTTTTCCTGCAAATGCGGAAATGGATTTCTTTCAGACGAGAGAATTTTTAATGAAGGAAGAAGAAAGTGATGAAGTAAATCTTTGTTCTTGAGTTAATAAACAGGTATGAAGTTCATAAAGAACCCCTCTCCCCGTTAAATTAGTAAATGTATGGTTTCTATTTCATTACAGTTTAACTAAATGTAGCTATTTCAAACCCGGGAGACAAATCCACAGGACAAATGCCATATACATGTAGGGGAGAGAACTCTGAATATTCCAACCAAACATATATAGTCAGCTAAACTTAGTTCAGTTTTGGGGGACTGTGACGTTGACCTTTGACAAATTGGTGTATGGCTCCTTATTGCTATGCGAGTAAGGTATACTCAAAGTTTGGTACCAATCCATACCTTGAAACTAGAGATATCGCACGGAAAACAAATGTTAATGGATGAATGGACAGAACGCAACATCGCATTACATGACCTCTTCTTCGACAGGCATATGAAAATGTGACTTCTAATGATTTCCTGACTTTGGGGTCACAATAACCTTGACCTTTGACCTTGACCTAAATTTTAGTACACGACACATCGTCTTACCTCAATGGACACAAAAAAATCATTATTTTTATGAATTTTATGATTTTGGGGGTCACAGTGACCTTGAAGTTCAGCCTTGACCTACATTTTGGTACATGACACATCATGTCCCCCTAATGTATCCACCGATACAAAAAAAAAAAATCAAAGATTTCTTGATTCTGGAGTCACAGTGACCTTGACCTAAATTTTGGTACATGATAAACCGTCTCCCCGTAATTTCTCAATGGACACAAAAAATCACAATTAACAATTTCACGATTTTGGGGTCACAGTGAACTTGACCTTTGACCGTGACCTACAATTTGGTATGTGACACATCCTGTTCCCCTAATGTATCTACGGACACAAAAAATGTTCTTTTTAATAATTTCTTGATTTTGAGGTCAGAGTGACCTTTGACCTTGACCTAATTTTTGGCTTGCGACACTTCATTTCCCCCTATTGAATCCACTCACAAAAAATTAGTAAGTTTTAATGATTTCCTGATTTTTAGGTAACACTGACCTTTGACCTTGATTCTGGGGTCACAGTGATCTCGACTATTGACCTGGATCTAAATTTTGGTACATGACAAAACGGCTACCCGTAATTTCTCAATGGACTCAAAAAATCATGATTTTTTAACAATTTCACGATTTTGGGGTCACAGTGACCTTGACCTTTGACCTACATTTTGATATGTGGCACATCGTGTCTCCCTAATTTATCTACCGACACAAAGAAATGTTATTTTTAATAATTTCCTGATTTTGGGGACACAGTGACCTTTGACCTTCGACCTTGACCTATATTTTGGTATGCGACACTTAATTTCCCCCTATTGAATCCACTCACAAAAAATTAGAAATTTTTAATGATTTCGTGATTTTTCTATCACGCTGACCTTTGACCTCTGACCTCGACCTACATTTGGTATGCAACATATCGTTCCCCCCTAGGGCATCCACTCACCAAAAAGTAGAACTGTAGATAGAAAACTGTCAACGATCAATGATTTCTGATTTTGAACAGCTTAGTGACCTTTTGACACCTGACACGAACTCAATTTTGGTACGCGACACATCATCAACACCTAGGGTATCACTCACAAAAAATTGCAACTGTGGATAGAAAACGTTCACAGATATAGGCCGGACACGAACACTTCAGTGATTTCCTGTTTTTTAGGCCAGTGACCTTTGACCTCTGACCTTGACCTTCATTTTGGTACGCGACACATCGTCTCCCCGTAGGGTATCCACTCACCAAAAATTAGAACTGTAGATAGAAAACTGTCCCAGATATAGACCGGACACGACGGACGGAAACCGCCATCACATAATACGTCCG
>JAVTVY010001181.1:0-32408 GCA_036873755.1 Hanleya hanleyi
ATACCTCCTACTGTCAGCTGTACCCTCAGATTGTATACCTCCTACTGTCAGCTGTACCCTCAGATTGTATACCTCCTACTGACAGCTGTACCCTCTGATTTTATACCTCCTACTGTCAGCTGTACCCTCTGATTGTATACCTCCTACTGTCAGCTGTACCCTCAGATTGTATACCTCTTACTGTCAGCTGTACCCTCAGATTGTATACCTCCTACTGACAGCTGTACCCTGTGATTTTATATCTCCTACTGTCAGCTGTACCCTGTGATTGTATACCTCCTACTGACAGCTGTACCCTGTGATTGTATACCTCCTACTGTCAGCTGTATCCTCTGATTGTATACCTCCTACTGACAGCTGTACCCTGTGATTTTATACCTCCTACTGTCAGCTGTACCCTCTGACTGTATACCTCCTACTGACACCTGTACCCTGTGATTGTATACCTCCTACTGTCAGCTGTACCCTCTGATTGTATCCCTCCTACTGACAGCTGTACCCTGTGATTTTCTACCTCCTACTGTCAGCTGTACCCTCTGATTGTATACCTCCTACTGACAGCTGTACCCTGTGATTGTATACCTCCTACTGTCAGCTGTACCCTCTGATTGTATATCTCCTACTGACAGCTGTACCCTGTGATTGTATATCTCCTACTGTCAGCTGTACCCTCTGATTGTATACCTCCTACTGTCAGCTGTACCCTCAGATTGTATACCTCCTACTGTCAGCTGTACCCTCTGATTGTATATCTCCTACTGTCAGCTGTACCCTCTGATTGTATACCTCCTACTGTCAGCTGTACCCTCAGATTGTATACCTCCTACTGTCAGCTGTACCCTCTGATTGTATACCTCCTACTGTCAGCTGTACCCTCTGATTGTATATCTCCTACTGTCAGCTGTACCCTCTGATTGTATACCTCCTACTGTCAGCTGTACCCTCTGATTGTATACCTCCTTCTGTCAGCTGTACCCTCAGATTGTATATCTCCTACTATCAGCTGTACTCTCAGATTGCCTTAGGTTGAAACCTCGTCGGCCAGTTTTTGAAAGCACGGCTCTCGGCCAATCAGCATCATCCATTACTAAACGGAGTGCGGTGGGCTCAGGATGCCTTAACTAAAGATAACACTACAATTTGTGCCCTTGTCAAATAGATGAGCAGATATTTCGTTCCTTATAAAGATATAATGGATGCAATTTCCATCTCTCTCATATGCAGAGATACACACATACTTCTTATGTGGCTCAAAATCGATAACACCTGAATGTGCATGCACGCCATGTTTTTCAGCCTAATGCAGTTATATGGTGTTACACTGACAGTATGAGATGCTGCAAACTATAACAATGGGAGAATGGATGTATGCCACAGTCTATGTCTATTTTAGGACTGTTAGGTTTGGTACACACGGATAAGTTTTCCTTGACAAGTGCGACCAAATTTATGGAAGCCTGTAGTGGCCATTATCTTGCCTACAAGCTTGTATTATAGACGATGACCATTCCAGAGCAGGATATAGCGAATGGGCTTATCAGTCTTCCACAAATTTGGTCTCACTTGTCAAGGAAATCTAGCAGCTTGGTATGAACAGTGACATCAACTGGAGAACTTCAGCAGATGGAAAGTACACCGATGGAATATGCTCAAAACTATTTTATATCGAACTGTTCATTGATTTAAACTCGGGACAAGCTATTATAATTATATTAGCCAAGCTTCGCCTCCACTAATTGCAAATTGATTGCAAACTTATCAGATGTTAATATTTCATCAAATTGGTAAGTAGCACGTAAGTGGTACATTTTGCTCATTTACTCGGTCATTTCTCACTCCTCAGTTTTTGTTCATTTCACAATATATTGAGTTGTTTCTGGCCCCAGAATATCACACCTAATAAATCCTTTCCTGTCATATATGGAAATAAATGGAAGTAATTAACAAAGATACAAACAGCCCATTATTGATTGTGAAAGTAGAATTTCTCATTAATAAAACATCATTCTTCATTGACAGGTGAATAATATGAAATGCCAGCGTGAATTAAGAGGTATTAAATTGTATGATAAGATGACCAATGACTTGGTTAATTCCTCTCCATGAATAAGATGGATTAGTAATCAATCTACTTGTATAGCCAATGTTTACCAAGTTCAAACCTTTATCACAGAAAAAGGTGACAAAAGCCGTCAATATTGGTGCTTTGATTGGTTGCTTCCGGTGCAATGATCATTCAAGTGTACCTGTTACATAATTGTCATCGAATAGTACATGTTTGATATCTCTTTATGCAAGTATAGAGCTTCTAGCATAAAGGTCCCTTCATTCTCCTACATGAAGTGATTTAACTGGTGATAACATGGTAAACAAATGAGAGTTAATGTCAACTTTGGCCACTTTAAATAAGAAATAAACCAGTTATCACTATACTAAACAATAATCCTCCATGTTAAAGCATAGACCAAAGACAGAACTGATATACTACCCACAAATTTCAGCTATAAGCTACAGGCGGTCATACAACAGTCGATATATTGTTCAACATTAATATTGGGGAAAGAGCTGATTGAGTTGGTGGTATCCTACCTGTGATTTTAGGTCCTGTCATGATTGATGTTCTGAAGCTAAAAGTCATAGTGTCTCGTATATTTGTTCTAAATGATTTATTGTTTTTGAACTTATTTTCTGCCAATATTTATTCACTTCAATAATAGAGAAGAAAAGCAACTCCGAGTAGGGATGACAATTTCATTCTGTATATTTCGCTATTAGTTATAGCATATTCACCAGTGAACAAAGTTACAAACAGCTCTATACGTACAGTATATATACAAGGTTAATGTGATCTTAGCCAATACACATATATGAATGGGTAAGCCAGTAATGTCAGTCAGATTGGACAGATATTAAAATGTCATTTTCAGAAAATTGTTGTAGACATTAAATGCTAAAACATAGCAATATACAAATGTTGTGATTACAGGTGATACAATACACAATCTAATTGATGACAACAATACACAATGAATAAAGTATGGCGATATAGCGCGTATATATATACATTGAATATTTCTACATGTCATGTTCAGATATATAAGGACTGTCATCTTAAGATAATATAGGTATAATTCTCTTGGCAATCCAGATTAGAATTGATGGGAATCTACAAATGTTGTAACTTGCACGGCAATATACAATTATGAAACGATACACAGTCTAATTTCTGAAAACTGGTTAATCTATAAATGATATTACCGAAATAATTTTAAATCCTTTGATGCTTTCAAACCTTGGTTTAAAATTGGTTTGTGCCAGCGTATGGCTAAGGCTTCCTTGAATAACACTTGAGACCAGTGAGCTGCTGTATCAATAATTTCAGTGTTTGATTCTATAAGGGACAACAAAGAGATCGGGTCATCGTCAAAAGAGCCATTTGCTAAATCAAACATTTGACGAATGTAACTAAAATTGTCGCACTGGCTTACATGGTTAAACACCTCGGATTTGGAAGAAGCATGTTCTTTCAGGCGCGCAATAAAACATCTGTCTGCTTTGCCAATGTACTCTGATTCGCATCCTGGACAAAATATGGATAAGACTACCGTACATCGGTCGGGAAGGTGAAAGAATATTTCGACAATGCCTCAAGAAAATCAGAAAATATACTCTGGGAAGGGCGCGTTATACATTGTTTTATGGGAGACAAAGAAAACAAATTTCTTTGTCAACAACAAGGACCCCACCCCAACAACATATAGAAGCTCTATTATATATAAAATTTCAGGTCCAGGATGGGAATCAGAGTACATCGGCAAAACAGACAGATGTTTTATTGCGCGCCTGAAAGAACATGCTTCTTCCAAATCCAAGGTGTTTAACCATGTAAGCCAGTGCGACAATTTTAGTTACATTCGTCAAATGTTTGATTTAGCAAATGGCTCTTTTGACGATGACCCGATCTCTTTGTTGTCCCTTATAGAATCAAACACTAAAATTATTGATACAGCAGCTCACTGGTCTCAAGTGTTATTCAAGGAAGCCTTAGCCATACGCCGGCACAAACCAATTTTAAACCAAGGTTTGAAAGCATCAAAGGATTTAAAATTATTTCGGTAATATCGTTTATAGATTAACCAGTTTTCAGAAATTAGACTGTGTATCGTTTCATAATTGTATATTGCCGTGCAAGTTACAACATTTGTAGATTCCCATCAATTCTAATCTGGATTGCCAAGAGAATTATACCTATATTATCTTAAGATGACAGTCCTTATATATCTGAACATGACATGTAGAAATATTCAATGTAGATATATACGCGCTATATCGCCATACTTTATTCATTGTGTATTGTTGTCATCAATTAGATTGTGTATTGTATCACCTGTAATCACAACATTTGTATATTGCTATCTTTTAACATTTAATGTCTACAACAATTTTCTGAAAATGACATTTTAATATCTGTCCAATCTGACTGACATTACTGGCTTATCCATTCATATATGTGTATTGGCCAAGATCACATTACACCTTGTATATATACTGTACGTATAGAGCTGTTTGTAACTTTGTTCACTGCTGAAGATGCTATAACTAATAGCGAAATATACAGAATGAAATTGTCATCCCTACTCGGAGTTGCTTTTCTTCTCTATTATTGGAAAATCATCAGTGGTTCCAATGGAGTATTCACTTCCACTGTACTGCATGTAAACACAATGCATCAAATGGACTTGATTCTGTCTGTTCAGAGATAATACCATTTTCCCCCCACTGTCTGTGCCCACTGTATCACATTTTTGGCCGGAAAGAAAGTCCTAAGCTGCGTTTATTGAGTAGCGTAGCTATAAACATGGCAGTGTGACTAACGTCACTGGACCTACGAAATAGGGTTTGAGGTAATTTAAGTGTGTACTCGAGAGATGACTTGGGGGCCCTGTGTGCTACCATGAGGGAATTTATATAGCGTTTCTAATTGACAGTGGGAATTATTAACTTTTCTATATGTCACCGCTGGTGAGTCATTAGCGTAGCAACTATTATCGCCCTCAGTTTCTATTACCCTGGACACTGATCAGCCCAGCAGTACAGCACGATGTGTTGGGGGGAGAGTCCGAGAGAGCGGGGAACCCCCCCCTCCCCTCCCTCTCGGAATGATGCTCTGTCAGAGCAGTTGAGAAGTAAATGTTTGTAGTCCTAAATAAGACAGGAAACTGGATAAGAAACACAAATTTGAAGTGAGAAAGGTCAAGATCAGAGATTTGTTAGAATGCAAGAATCAAATCAGGCATCACTAGAGAGCCATTCTCCATGGATATATTTATTTGGCATGCAACTTCAAGGTACCTCATCTGAAGAGAGTACATAATAATAATCAATGAACAATAAAGCACACACGAACAAAATAAACATCTGGTTATAGGTTACTGAATTTAAAACACAACGATGATTTTATTATCGATTTCTTCAGTAATAACAGATAATAGGGTCATTGTTGTGTTTAAATTTAGTAATTTCTCTCATAAAATCCAGTCATTTTTTATTTCTTTTTGAGGTAGAACATTTTTTAACTAATGACTGAACTGAAGAAATGATGCAATGTTGTATAGGCTGGATATATAAAACGTGCAGTATAATATGCCTTCAATCTCAACGGAATTCCAAGACCAGCAAATGAGTGAAAACGGATACCATCGGAATGTGTGTCAACATTACAATGTGTGGTCAGTTAGGCTAAAAATAGATTACTCAGGAATCTCCAGTTTAATACTAGATTCAAGTGTACTGTTAAACTAGCCATATTATAGATATCTCATAGTACATGTAGATCTAATAGACTGATTACGACGTACGAGCGAGCGCACACATGCATGTGTGCTTTTAATATAGATATAATTAAAATATTTTTTGGAAGCTGACGTTTTAGAACAACAACAACGACCACCGAAAGCCAACAAAAGATTTACCTTCATTGGACCTCTGACGCTTCTGTGAGAAGAAGTTTTTCAAAGTTGCTTGGCGCTTCATGACATTGATTTATAAAATACATGTCAAGTGATATTCGTGGCTCGGTAAAACTTCGCAGCAGACGAAATAACAACCTCCATTCTCCGATCAAATGATTTGCTTCCTTCATGCATCGTGGCATATACAGCTCGCCTGACGCGAGATTCTGGGATTTCGGTAGCCTTCCGCAATACCACCGGCTAACAGCGACCAGCATGATCACGAGGGTTCCCGAATATTTCCAACAATTTACGGCAGATGTTCGGGAAGCGTGGCGTGGACTATTAGGGAAAACATGGCGGAACTACCTGGAAACGTATAATGCCGACATATTTTGGCAAGTACCATTAAAGTTACTGATATTTTCGAGAGCTGGGCGCATCAATTTTTTTTTTTGCTTTAGTGCTGGGCGGCCGAAGTTAGTCCCAGGCGCTTAAAAGTCACAGTGAAGAATACAGCCAAGGGTTCCCGATGGGCATGACAGTGCACTCAAGTCATCAATAAATAATAAAAAATTAATTATAAATCAAATTTTCATCAGAATTCGATCTGCTCAGAACTTGCAAGGTTCTAATGTCAACGGTTCTCCTTATTTTGCCGACGAAAGGATTCGGATGGACTGACTGACTCATTACCGGACAATTTGCGATCTGTAGCCTACTTCGTAGGAATAAAAACATGTTGCTGGCCATTCTCAAGAGATTAATCATTGGCGTGTGAAAGCCCTAGATGGCTTTACAATGATGAATTAGACCAAATTTCTTTCAAGTGCATCTGACAGTAGTCATCAATTCTGATATCCGATAAGCTACTTTGGTATATGGCTGCATGCGAAGCAAATTATATTGGCAGACTATGTCAGGCACTATTGGAGAGAGAGATAGGAGAGATAATGAGGTTGGGTGTAAAACTAGCCCTACGTTCCTGAACACACTAGGGCATCTGGGAAATGGCAGTGATCAATCCAGCAGTACTGTGACTGTTGACATTTCCAGTAGTTCTATTCTCGGCCTTAAAAGGTCTTAAATACATTGCCGGATGCATTAAATCATTGTTGAGCCGGTAGTGAAGATAGGACCACATGGGAGGTGATAATGGTTGTCTGTGCATGATAAATAGTCTATGGTCAGTCAGTAGAATACACACTAGTCAGTCCAATATACCACTATATAAACAATCGAGTTAAATATGTCATTGCCTTCACTCTTGGATAAGCTCTTGTTTCTATCTACATTGTTACTCATTTATACATCTCATATTGCTGATCAAAGTTGAATAAGATGTCACCTTCCATATCGATGGAGAAAACCATCTATGAATTGATGTGATATGTGATGGTCGTTGTTCATAGATGGATCGCCAATTTCTGTCAGAGCGGCGAGTTCTAAACCCTGTTTAAGCTATTTACGCTAAAAACATGAGCAGTGTGACTAACGTCACAGGACCTACGAAGTAGAGTAGGCATTAGGACTCGAACGCGAACTCAACCCCTGGAAATCCCTACCCCCAGTTGAAATCCTGCCTATATTAAGATGGGCACCGCCCAAGTCAGAATCGCCAGTGATTTTCATCAAAAATCACCAGGAATTTTCATCAAAAGTAGGTCAGCTCAGAACTTGTTGGTAACAGTCTTCTAATGCGCCTTCATTTTAACTAAAGGAAACAGGTTGAATAATAAAGGTTCAGTAGATTTCAAGCTTTACGTGTGAAAATACATTTACATCTCTTTAATGGTTTTCAGTGCCCTTGTCCAGGATCAAAACAACGTTTTGAATCACATTATTTTCCCAACAATACAACATATTTTTATATATAGTACTATAGTAGAAAGGTTGCATTTATGTAGTTTACGGTAGTTCAACTCAAGACCAACACCCTCTCTGCACAAGATAATAATGATTCTATGTCATTCTCCTGAGCATAACCGGTACAAAGACGAATAAATAGCGTCTCTACATCACGTTGTTATCTAGATATATGAGACAACACATTTTGGGTATCGGCAATCTGATGAATGTACTATTCCGGTTTTCTTATTTCACATTATATTCTATGGCGGTTGATCGGTGATTTTCTTCATTGATAAACGTTAAACCACCTCAGCTTCGTTGTGTGAATCGGAATTGCATTGCTGTGACACACCAACACACTCCGTGGCAGTGATTCTGTATCCCCTACTCAAGGAATCAAAATGGATCAAGATTTGAAATGACAAGAACAATTTAGACATATTTTGTTTACACATGTAATTTTTTGTTTAAATTATATCCAAGTGTGATATATAGGCCTAGTCAATATTCAAGAGGTACAAAAAAACTCAAGTTATCTGTATCGGAATTACTGGGGGACTCTTGCACTCATTAGGGTTAATTTCACTAGACCAACGCAAGTCTGTTAAAAGTCATGTATTTATTCGACAACACTTCTGTGACCATGCCACTGTGTTACAATCTGTCAAATTTGTATCGAGACTGTTCAAGACTTGGTAAAACTTTCCTCGCGAATGCAGTCCTCAGTGGTTACTTCTTACACGTAATCCGATCACCTGAAGAACAAAGCAAATGACTTCTGGATTAGAGGAATATAAAGTTCACACGCGAAACTAATCACATTATTTACAATAATCAGTGAATGCAGAAAAATGTGCGGTCAATAGGACAACTAATCTCAGTATTTATAATGATCAGTGAATGCAGCGAAATTTAAGGTCAATGGAACTGTCCCAACATTCCAATACACCGGGAGGGTGGAGGTCGCTGCAATCACACCTAGTTCTAATGTCATTGAAACACATTAAATCTTTCAATTGTCTCAGATTATGCTCGCCATCACACTAAAGTCTCTCCACTGGTATTGTCCTAATCTATTTGTTGTGAATCATAATCCACAGGTACTAGTAGAGCAAGTCGTTGAGCACTTCGCGTCACAATCGTGTCTTTGGCTCCGCTGTATTGTTGAACTTTCTCACCAACTTTGTAGTTTTTGTAGGTGAGAGTAACCTGGCGCACTTTCCCATCTCCGCCTGGAAAGACATCTTTCACAAGACCCAAGCGGTATTCTCCACGAAGAATGTTTTTGTCAGCCACAATGACGACATCTCCAGGTCTTAGATTGCGGTGAGAAGTAGACCACTTCTGTCTCACCACCAGAGTGGGGGCGTATAGTTCCACCCACTTCTTCCAGAAATGATCAGCGATGGTTTGTACCAAGCGGTATCTGGTACTGTCAGAGCTATGAGGTTGCCATCCTCCTGGATTTTTAGCAGTTGCACGCCCAAGTAGAAGACTGTTAGGTGTGAGTACATTTATATCGGAGTCTTCACTTGGGTGGACTCCAATGGGTCGTTCATTGAGAAGGTTAGCTACTTCAGTGCATACTGTAAGGAACTCCGGCACAGAAAGACGCTGGTTGTGTACAGCAAAGTTGATTGCTCTTTTAGCACTCTTCACTAGCGATTCAACAGCACCTTGGCGCCATGGGCTATCTGCCGGTCCAAAGATCCAACTTAGTCCCTTCTCTGTGGTATTTCTCTGCAGCATGTCCTTGTCAACGTTTTTCCATGCTTCCTTCAACTCACGTTCCGCCCCAACTAGCTGTGAGCCAGGGTCACTGTATATCACTTCTGGCCAACCACGAATACTCGCAAATCTACTGAGCGCCATCAAGAATGAGCTTGTGTCATATCCAAAAACTGCTTCAATATGTACAGCCCTCATGGTGAGATCAGTGAAGATAACACCGTATGCCTTGCCAGTCGTTCGTTTTTGTACTTCTCCACGAACAGGATATGGTCCGAACAGATCAAGCATGATGTGATTGAATGGCACAGAAGGTTTCAAACGGGCCTCAGGTAGCAGACCCATTTCCTGCTGCAACAGGATTGGTTCCCTCAGTTTACACAACTGACAGTTCTGTTTCACTTTCTTAGCTAATTTGTCACCATGAGGTACCCAGAAGTACTGTCGAAATCTTGCAAGTGTTGCTTCACGTCCTCTGTGTCCTGCTCGATGTGCTCGTTCCATGAACAGACGGGTTCCATGATGTCTTGCTGGAAGAAGCTTCTGGAGTTCCGAGTCAGAAGTCATGGCATTGTATTTCTGCATGCGCTGTCCAACTACCCATATGCCATTTGGACCCTTCACAGGGGTCAATCTAGCATACTGACCTCCTTTGCCAGCTTTTCCACTACCTTTCTCTAATTCATCATGGATAGTGCTTTGTATGTCCTTGACAACATAGTCTTCTGCTTCACGTAGCTGCTGAGGGGTTACTAGACTACTGTGCGCACCTCGGAATGATTTGTTCTTTGCTATGTTGCGTAGCCTTGCGATTACCCAAATGACTCTGTCAATAGAACCATACCGTTTGTAGTCGATCAGGTGGAAAGCAGCTTCTGTTGCCGCTGTGGCACAGACCCTTTTCTCTCCAGGTAAGGGATCTTCCTTTTGAAGACCTAGCTTCAGACTCCATAGTTCAACGGGTTTGTATAGAATGGATGGGCCATTCCACCACTCTGTGTCAGCTCACAGTTGCATAGGAGTGTGGCCTCTGGTAAGCCAGTCTGCAACATTTTGATCACCAGATATCCATGCCCAGCTGGACATGTCACCATTAGTTGCGGCTTGAATCTCTCCAATTCTGACTCCTTCATACACTTTGAATCTTGTACTGGTTTTGTTAATCATGTTCAGAACAGTCTCAGAATCGACCAGATGAATAACTTCATCAAAGTCAAACCTCATTTCCTTCTGAATGATAACACGAGCTCTCTTGGACAGCACAGCCGCATTTAGCTCAATTTGTGGAGTAGAGACCTTGTTGAGAGGAGCGATTCTACTTTTGGCCATGATGAGTCTACACCAATAGTCTCCTCCTTCCAGTCTCCACCTGATGTAAGCAGCAAATCCATATGCTAGATCACTGCCATCACTCAGAATGATCAGTTGTGGTGTCCCTACAGCATCAGGTGGATGTAGACAGCGCTGAAGCTCCAGTTGCTCCAATTCAAACATGATGGTGAAAAAATGCATCCATTTGGTGCGCAAATCTAATGGAAGTTGATCATCCCATTGCAACTTGCGCGCCCAGGTTTCTCGGAGATACACTTTAGCGAGGAGTGTAAAGGGACATACCAGACCCAATGGATCATAGATTGTCATGACTTGTTCTAGCACAATGCGTCTTGTCAGGATATCAGGAATGGAATGTGGAATGTCTGATTTCATCAGATTTGGACCTGTGCGCTGTGCCTTTTTCTTCTTCGAGAAGTTGAGTGTTACTTTGAACACCATGCAGTCTTCTACCGGTTTCCATCCCATGCCTAAGACTCTAACATTGTCACCGTCTCCTTTCAACAGCATTTTGGCATTCTCAGTCGTCGGCTGCACAACTGCACAATCGTCAAGTTGGCCTTCTGTTCTGGCAGTTGACTCACCACTGAGCTGCCAGCATTTCACTTTGAAACCACCCTTTTCAAGCATATCCTCTGTGTCTCGGGATACCTGAAGAGCCTCGGTTTTACTTTCAAATAAATCAATCAGATCATCCACGTAGCTAGATTTTCTCAGAAGTTCTCTTGGACTGTCTTGTTTGAACAAGTCTGCAGTTTTGTAGATTGCTTCTGTGCTGATGGCAGGGGCAGGTGTGTCACCCATGTTGACACGTTCGATCACATACACATCTGGTTTCCGCCACAGAAAGCGATGACAGTGTTGCTCGAGCAACTCAGATGAACCGAGTTGAACATCTTCTTAATGTCTCCAACAACTGCAATTGGTTCCTCTCTCCATCTCAACAATAGACCAATGAGATTGTTCAGATAGCAGTCTGGACCTTTGGCAAGGCAACTGTTCAATGAAACTCCATGGGAGACTTGGCTGGAATTGAACACTATCCGAACGGGTGTAGAATGTGAACGTGGATTTAACACTGCAAGGTGACTTATGTAGAATTTTGGTCCTGTCCAGCCTTCGATCACTTCTGGTGACAATTTCCGTGCTACACCCCGGTCCAACATATCCTGGATTTGTGACTCATAAGTGTTAGCCCACTGTAAGTCCTTCTTCAGTGTACGTTCAGTGTTCATCAAAGTTCCAAATGCAGCACTATAATTGTCAGGCAGAGTATTTGGATCTACCAACCATGGGTAACTGGTAATCCAGCACTTGTTTGTCTCATCATACTTCAAATTGTCCTGAATCATTCGCAGTTCCTGTTCTTCCTTGAAGGAGTATGTGTGTCCGATGGTGGGACATTTGCCACAACGACACCCACCACAACGAGGTGTTGTTTCTGTTGCTAGTTCTTCACCCTTTATGAATGAATTCACCTGTTCTTCCACATTCTTATTGCTGAAAGAGTTTGTGGCATTCACAACGGAAGGAACACTATCAATAGATAGCGAACTGTCACTAGATATTTGTGTCAGTGTTGGCTCAACAGTTGGTGAGCAGTGAGCAACCGATTTCCGTACCACTGGACAGTGACTTGGTGTCAAGAACTCTGGGTGTGAACTCAGCAGAGCACACGATGAATTGAATGATTCAAATCTTTGGTGCGTATCATGCACTGTCCTAGCCAAGTTGCTATCCAATATAGTTTCTTCTTTGAGATCTGAATGGGTTCCCTGAAGACAGATGCCCAACTCACCCTGCATAATGCTTAGGTTATTACCAGCTCTAGCTAGCTACGTTTCGTAACATGTGTCTAATTCCGCTTAACCCGGGGCTAGGGGCCGTATGAGCCCATGTACTTCAAGATCCTCATGGTACTCATATGAACAGTCACAATCAAAGCGTGACTGAGGTACATCATTTTTAGATGACGACTCTATAACGAATATTATGGATTAAGAATACTGATCAGCGATACGGATTTGATATTTTGGAACATCATGATGTCTTGCCGGCATCATTGAAAACTGTTGACCGCTTCTCTCTTGCAGGAAACAAGCCTATGTTTATGTATACTTTTGTCTTTTTGAATTTGGTGCTAATACTGTTATATGGAAATGGAATAGGTCTTTGGATTATGGACGCGGATATTCTCTAATGGACGACGGCTGGATTATGAATGACGGACTAGACGCTTGTAATTTGGATGCAAACCGAAATTGTCACATCCCAGTAAGATATCCACTGTGCTGGATTGTCGTTGTAGGACATTTGTATCATAGTCTGGAAAAAGTTTGCTTAGAACATGAGCATCCAGTTTACTGACTGGACCTGTGATCCTGTTCATGCCGAAAGCAACGACTTTCACTTTTCTACCACTGTGTGTTTGCAAGTTCACCTCATACTGACGTGTATCATAGGTTTTCTGTACATTACCCATTGTGGTAACATCTAACATGATACGGTTTAACCTCTTCGCTTGCAGACGATCAGCAGCTTGGTGAGTGATGTAGGATGTGTTGGATCCTCCGTCACAGAAGACCACAGCCTTCTTTCCTGTTCCACATACAACTGCTTGCTGTATGGGGTACAAGGCTAATTGTGTACCATCTGCAATTCGAGTTTCACTTGCAGATTTCACATGAGTTGCAGTATCAGCTGCTTCTTCCTCGTGTACTTTCACTTTGCACAGTATAGGATGATGTCCAGTCTTGAAACACACTGAACATGGTCGGCCATTCGGACACTTTTCCTTTCGATGGTCTCCAAAGCATATGAAACAAGCATTTACTTGCTTTAGTGCCTCATATTTGCCTTCCTTACCACCAACAGGCAGCTTCTTGAACTCGTTACATTCCTCTGTGACATGTTTAATGCCATCCCTCTGATGAGCTGGGAATGCATATGGATAGAATTTCCTGGGCGAAGCTTTGGTTTTGTCTCGGTCACGCCATTTACCATCACCCTGGTGTGTATGTGCTGTGCGGCCACGCTCCTTATCTTTGCCACCTTCATAGCGATCTTGTCTCCTCTTAGGCTGTGCTTCAGCTAATCTAGCTACAGCCTCTCTTTCACGATTTAAGAATGCCATGAATGGAGTAAACGGTTTTATCTTGCCATCAGGTGGCAAATCGTGGAATTTCCTGATCCACTCAAATCTCACATGGTTGGGTAGTACAGCAGTTATCTGATCTACATCTCTCATGGTCAGAGTGTTCAACTGACCCAGTTCATCAAGCTGACTGTATGTGGACTCGACTTCGTCAATCAAGTCAACCAATGATCGATAGTCATCATCCTTCACCAATTTCAGTTGATGAAGGCTATCCAGAGCAGCTTGTACACTCGCACTAGTGTCATCATAATAAGCCTCAAGCTTCTGCCACATTAGATCATATGCCTCTGGTTTAGTAACATAAACTGACTTGATCCTTTGTGCAGCTTCACCTTTAACTGAGAGCTTCAGTTCATAAGCCAAGGTTGTCTTGTTGCCATAGGCCCACTCCGCCAACTCCTTCCACACAGCCTTGAATTCGGGCCAATCCTTTCGTTGTCCAGAAAAGATTGGCAAGGATATCCTTTTCAACTTGATTTCACTGCCCATATCATTGGAGTGAATCCCTGTATTGTTGTGTGGTGGTTGGTACCCTGTTTGCCAATCATCTATTGCAAACCTTGGATTGGTGAATGCAGAACTCGTTTGATATGTAGGTGCAGGACCTGGATACCTTGGAACATCATTGATGCCACTTCCTGCTGAACCAACTGTACTTGTGTAATGTGGATTCATTGGTGGTCTGTTCATTGGGTGGTATGTGGAACCTAAACCAGGTCCCCAAAATCCTGTAGAACTGAGTATACTACCAGGAATACTGCTCACGGGAACAGTACTTTCTGACCTTGAGAAAGTTGCTGTCCTGGCAGTAGCTGTTTGCGGAGCACTAGTTGCTGTTGCGGAGATTACACTCTGTCGTTTGAGTAAAAGATTAATCTCTCTTTTCCTGCCATCAACTGCGCTACTGAGATCGTCTATCTCATCATGTTCACCCTGTACCTGATCAGGCCCCAGAAGAACTTGCAGTTCAGATAACATATCATACACACTGTTGAGCATTGGGCCAAGTTCATCTCTATCCAGTTGCAAGGAATGTATATCAGGCTCCAGATTTGCCAGATTATCATCTATCTGATCCAACAGTGTTCTAACTCGCTTCACATTCCGCTTTATCGCTGCGCGAATAGGTGTAGCCTTTGTGCTGTTAGTCAACTGCAGATCATATTCCTTCGCATCTATGAATCGTGCCCTAGCCTCCTCATATGTTTTGGAAACGGATTCCCTGTACTGCTCGATTGTCTCCCCATTGACTGTACGGTGCTGAGCCATATCTTCTGAGGACACACATAACTCATCTTCCTCGTCAACACTGACGAAGTCACTGTATGCTTTCTCGAGTTCAGTCATAAGAGTTCTGAGTATTTCCATATCAGAACCTCTGTGAGCCGAAGAAATCAACCGCCTGGCTGAAAGCGTCACAGTTTGCTTAGCCTTGCTACGGTTCTGTTTCTGTGTCTCTACGTTAGCCATGGTGTTATGTATCATTCAGAATCTGTCTTCGAATAGCTGCTTCTAGTCACGGCTGGCACAACTACTTTCAACTACTCCTTCACAGTTTGCTGAATATCTTAACACAGGTTGTAGTCGACACAAATCACTTGGCTTGGTTAACCCATTGGTGGAAAGTTTTACTGTATCGGAATTACTGGGGGACTCTTGCACTCATTAGGGTTAATTTCACTAGACCAACGCAAGTCTGTTAAAAGTCATGTATTTATTCGACAACACTTCTGTGACCATGCCACTGTGTTACAATCTGTCAAATTTGTATCGAGACTGTTCAAGACTTGGTAAAACTTTCCTCGCGAATGCAGTCCTCAGTGGTTACTTCTTACACGTAATCCGATCACCTGAAGAACAAAGCAAATGACTTCTGGATTAGAGGAATATAAAGTTCACACGCGAAACTAATCACATTATTTACAATAATCAGTGAATGCAGAAAAATGTGCGGTCAATAGGACAACTAATCTCAGTATTTATAATGATCAGTGAATGCAGCGAAATTTAAGGTCAATGGAACTGTCCCAACATTCCAATACATTATCATATTTCCACATCATGATCAAAGTTACTTTATCCAGTTAAATTCTACCAAAAGAAGACCCTTTAAACATGCCGTCATGGCTTTGTTTCGCCCTCAGTAAACTGTTATCATTGTCGCTCACACAGACTAATCTGAAGGATGATACCACATCTTTCCTTCTTCTGCTGGGTTATTGCACCACGCTGACTTAATTGGTTGATGTAGGATATTTCACCATCAGTGAGTAATCTGACCTGAATTTGAAGCCTGCTGTGGTCAGTGATGAAATGTTTGGATGTGAAATAGGATACACGTTAAAGGCCACAGTTTACATGTATCTATAACAATATACTGAATTGTGTGTATTAAGGCTGGCATAGCGGTGTAGATAAATGCACTAACAATGAGGAAAATTAGCATTTCCTATTTCATAAAAACAATTACGGATGGCATATCCCACCACTGTGTATACAGTGAAACATACAGCCAAGGCTTCCCGATGGGCATGACAGTGTACTCGCTGAGCCATCAATAAATAATTAAAAAAATAATTATAAATCAAATTTTAATCAGAATTCGGTCAACTCAGAACTTGCTCGTAACAATGCCCTAATGCACGTTCGTGCCAAAAATCATGGTTCTAATGTCAACGGTTCTCCTTATTTTGCCGACGAAAGGATTCGGATGGACTGACTGACTGACTGACTCATTACCGGACAATTTGCGATCTGTAGCCTACGTCGTAGGAATAAGACAGGAGCAACCGAGTTTAGCAACTTTCTATCTCCACAGATCCATATTCTGACGATCACCATCGTTTATTTGGGTATTGGGGAGAATATAATTGATATAACAGCATAAATCCACACACACCAACGTTTTTTTCCTGACGTTTCTCTTTACCTGAAAGATTTCGAGTTAGGTGCAGGATTGGCTTTTTTTTAGATACTTTTCAAATTTCCTATGCTTTAACATGGTGCTAAATAGCATACTTGGCAATACTGTGCAGATATTTTTGCTAAACTCCGCAGTAAGCAGAAAAGTGGGTTACTTTAATAGCATCTATATTCAATATTTAGCACTTTTATAATCTAGTCTAATTAGAATATAATCACATTAAAATATCTGTAACACCGTGTCGGAGAAGGGACAATATATTCAATATTTAGCACCTTTATAATATTATCTAATTAGAATAGATTCGCACATAAATATGTAGCTGATGTCTGAGAACAGACAATATATTGAATATTTAGCATTTTGATAATATCATCTAACTAGAAGAGATTCGCAGTTAAATATCTATCTGGCGTCTGGGAAAAAACAATATATTCAATATTTAGCACCTTTATAATATCATATAATTAGAAAAGATTCGCACTTACATATGTAGCTGGCGTCTGGGAAAAGACAATATATTCAATATTTAGCACCTTTATAATATCATATAATTAGAAAAGATTCGCACTCAGATATGTAGCTGGCGTCGGGGAATAGACAATATATTTAATATTCAGCACTTTTATAATCTATACTAAATAGAAGAGATTCGCAGTTAAATATCCACAAGACCCTTTTCGGAGAAAAGACAATATATTCAATATTTAGCACTTTTATAATCTGATCTAATTAGAAGAGATTCGCATTAAAATATCTGTAACACCGTTCCGGAGAAAGGACAATATATTCAATATTTAGCACCTTTATAATATCATCTATTTAGAATATATTCGCATTTAAATATGTATGTGATGTTTGAGAACAGACAATATATTGAATATTTAGCACTTTGATAAAATCATCTAATTGGAAGAGATTCGCAGTTAAATATCTATCTGGCGTCTGAGAAAAGACAATATATTCAATATTTAGCACCTTTATAATATCACATAATTAGAAAAGATTCGCATTCAAATATGTAGCTGGCGTCTGGGGAAAAGACAATATATTCAATATTTAGCACTTTTATAATCTATACTAAATAGAAGAGATTCGCAGTTAAATATCCACAAGACCCTTTTCGGAGAAAAGACAAAATATTCAATATTTAGCAATTTTATAATCCAATCTAATTAGAAGAGATTCGCATTAAAACATGTGTAACACCGTGTCGGAGAGAGGACAATATATTCAATATTTAGCACATTTATAATATCATCTAATTAGAATATATTCGCATTTAAATATATAGGTGACGTTTGAGAACAGACAATATATTGAATATTTAGCACTTTGATAATATCATCTAATATGAAGAGATTCGCAGTTAAATATCTATCTGGCGTTTGAAGAAAGACAATATATTCAATATTTAGCAGCTTTATAATATCATATAATTACAAAAGATTCGCACTTAAATATGTAGCTGGCGTCTGCGAAGAGATGTTATATTCAATATTTAGCACTTTTATAATCCATACTATTTAGAAGAGATTCGCAGTTAAATATCCACAAGAGCCTTTTCGGAGAGAAGACAATATATTCAATATTTAGAACTTTTATATTCTAGTCTAATTAGAAGATATTCGCATTAAAATATCTGTAACACCGTGTCGAAGAAAGGACAATATATTCAATATTTAGCACCTTTATAATATTATCTAATTAGAATAGATTCGCACTTAAATATGTAGCTGACGTCTGAGAACAGACAATATATTGAACATTTAGTACTTTGATAATATCATCTAATTATAAGAGATTCGCAGTTAAATATCTAGCTGGCGTGTGAGAGAGACAATATATTCAATATTTAGCACCTTTATAATATCATCTAATTAGAAAAGATTGGCACTTAAATATGTAGCTGGCGTCTGGGAAAGACAATATATTCAATATTTAGCACTTTTATAATCTATACTAAATAGAAGAGATTTGCAGTTAAATATCCGAAGAGTCTTTTCGGAGAAAGACAATATGTTCAATATTTAGAACTTTTATAATCTACTCTAATTAGAAGAGATTCGCATTAAAATATATGTAACACCGTGTCGGAGAAAGGACAATATATTCAATATTTAGCACCGTTATAATATCATCAAAAGTACCAAAGGAAGATGTTGTTTTTGGCGTTTTGTTTCTTTCGGAAATTACATTGAAAGGGACCGATTGTCTCCGAAACACCTTCGGTCATTGTTGAATGATTCGTTTGTTTAACCAGGAAGAACGATAGAATAATCTGTTATTGTCTGAGTGGAGTTGCACAGACCACAAATGAAAATGTACTTGCGACTGTCTTAAAAATCAAGATGGCGTCTTGCTGAGAAGTGTTGGTATACGAAGCTCTGTATATATGTTTGATTTCTGTCGTTCCGTCATGGTTATTTGTACTAACTTTGTGTTGTGGATGTAGCCAAATGCCTCGCCCAAAAACTAAGAAGAAAAGAAAGGCTTCCAGAGAACTTGAATTGTCAAATTCGTCAGGAAATACCAACAGCGAAACGGAGTTTGAGACCCCAGTGATGTCGGCACTGAACAACACAGCACCTACATATATAGATAGGTCGCCACCATTGTCTCTGCCCCAAGCAATAGCAAGCGCATTGTTAACTCTGCAAGACCAACACAGGAGTTGGCAGAGTCACTAGTAACAATGTCAGCTTAATAGATTACACCATTGTATCTCCACAAATGTTTAAGCTTGTAGACAATTTTAAAGTCTTGGACTATAATCCTATACTATCTGACGTTCACCAGCCAACTGTTATAAGTTTACATTGCTCTACTATTGTCCATCATAATACTGATAAAAAACGTAAATTACGTAGATGGCATGCGGAGAAAAGGGACAAATATGTGAACGAATTTGATACGGATGAGATTCAGAACACATCAGATGATCTCGACCAACTAACAAATTTAATGAATGTTTCCATCGAAAATGAACTCCAACGCATGACCGATGAACTGATTCTTCTAAATA
The DNA here is from genome assembly GCA_036873755.1 of Hanleya hanleyi. Taxonomy (NCBI): domain Eukaryota; kingdom Metazoa; phylum Mollusca; class Polyplacophora; order Lepidopleurida; family Hanleyidae; genus Hanleya; species Hanleya hanleyi. Next base: position 19,968 of record JAVTVY010001181.1, read on the forward strand.
AAAACAACACATCTGATAAATTAGACTCCATTATGGATAAAATTAATAAGATTTATATTGAAACAGCGGAAAAAGTCTTCGGTTACAAGGAAATTAGGCAAAATAATTGTAAACGGGTAAATAAGCCCTGGTTTGGCAAAGAATGCAACGAGAAGAGAATATTATTTCATACTGCACGGACGAAGAACAGGATACGTAAAACACAAGAAACATTTAAACTTTTGAAAGAAGCTAGTGTGACTTACAAAAAAACAGTCAGAAAATATTATAAAAACTACAAAAAAGAAAATGCAAAAAGGTGAGAACTTTGAGTGAAAATGATCCTAAAGCTTACTGGAAACTGATTAATAGTCTTGAACCGAAATGTGACGGAAATCAAATTGACCTAGATAAGTTTACACAATATTTTGAAGAAATGAATGCCTGCCCTGAACTTACATCTCCTAACGATGATCTCAATTATGATCAGAATATTACCGAAAACGATGCAAGAAATATTCCCATAACTGCATTGGAAATTCAAAATGCAATCAATGAATTAAAAAGCAACAAATCTCCAGGAATCGACAATGTCTGCTATGAATACATTAAGAGTACGGCCAACATCATGATACCTCTATATTGCAAATTATTTAATTTAGTATTTGATTCTGGAATAGTTCCTGAATCCTGGCTGGTCGGTATAATTAAACCGATATACAAGAATAAAGGTGATAAAAACGACCCCGGAAATTATAGGGAAATTACCCTTTTGAGCTGTGTCGGGAAGCTTTTTACCTCAATTCTCAATAAGAGGCTCAGTGCATATGCAGAGCATGAACACATATTACACGAGTCTCAGACAGGATTCAGGAAATCGTACTCTACGTCAGACAATATATTCATTCTGAGTACCCTTGTAGATATATTCCTCAACTCCGGTAAGAAACTGTACTGTTCATTCATAGACTTTAAGAAGGCATTCGATTGTGTTTGGAGAAATGGATTATGGTTTAAGATGTACAATAATAATATAAATGGGAAATGCCTAAATGTCATTAAAAATATGTATGAATCAATTAAATCATGTATTTCCTGTGGTGATAAAACTGGTGAATTCTTTGCATGTAATGTGGGAGTCCGACAGGGTGAAAATCTTTCACCGCTATTATTTTCTGTATATTTAAATGACCTAGAGGATTACCTGTACCAAAACAATATAGAAGGATTGACATCATTGACCGACGACATTGCTGAAAAGCTTAATATATATATGAAACTATTATTGTTACTCTATGCCGATGACACTGTACTTATAGCAGAGTCAAAAGAATCCCTCCAACAATGTCTAGATGCTTTTTCCCAGTATTGTCGAACCTGGAAACTAAGTGTAAACGTTAGCAAAACAAAATGTATGGTTTTCGCTAAACGCAGATCTAGACGCAAGCCAGTGTTTATGTTAGATGGGAAACCTTTAGAAACTGTGTATGAATATTGTTACCTGGGCATTATCTTATCTAGTAACGGCAGTTTCACAAAGGCCCTAAAACAACTAGCTGCACAAGCTTCTAGAGCTGTTTTCGGCCTCCGAAGGAAAATAGAGAATTTATCATTACCAATTGACTGTCAAATTAAACTATTCGAGAAAATTATAGAACCTATTCTTCTCTATGGCTGTGAAATCTGGGGATATACAAACCTTCACATTCTCGAAAAGATACAGCTGCAGTTTCTGAAAAATGTATTACGTGTTAAAAGATCTACGCCGAATTATATGGTGTACGGGGAATTTGGAATTATGCCTTTGTCCATTAAGGTTAAAGCCCGTATGATATCATTTTGGTTTAACTTGTTGCATGGTAAAAATACAAAAATATCGTATATATTATATCAATTAGCATATAGAAATAGAGGTACTCATGAAACTATGTGGTTGAAAAGTATTCGACAAATCCTTGAAAAATCTGGTTTTAACTTCGTTTGGGAAAATCAAGGTAACTGTGACAAACATTACCTATTGAAACAATTGCAGCAACGCTTGAAAGACCAGTTTATACAACAATGGTATGGAGATATCAAAGCCTCATCCAAAGGGAAATGGTACGAAATTGTCAAAAATGAATTCACGTTTGAAAACTACCTAATTAACTTGCCTGCAAAAGTCAGAACTATATTTATAAAATTTCGAACATCAAATCATTATTTACCAATTGAGACGGGAAGGTGGGCAAATATTCCAGTAAATCAACGTTTTTGCAAATTGTGCAAAAAACAAGTTGTTGGAGACGAGTATCATTTCCTTATATCATGTGAAACTCTCCAAATATACCGTACCAGATATCTACCAATAGATGTATATATGAAACCGAGTGTGTATAAGCTACAGCAAATGTTCCAATCAAATAATAAGTGTAAGCTATTACAGCTATGTAAATTTATTGAGAAAGGTTTGTCATTGATACAAGACAAACTATGATTAGTTTGTCGAATTCATACTACAAGCCACCTGTCACTCTGTATATCATGTATCCTCGCATATCACCCAGGTGGTCCTGAGTGTAAAAAAGTTGACTTGAGAAAAATCCTTACATACTAGCGCATGCGCGTTGTTTAACCAGGAAGAACGATAGAATAATCCCTGTTATTGTCAGAGGAGCTGCACAAACCAGCAAAGAAAGTGTACTTGGGACTGCCTTAAATCTCCTTATTAACCAGCCCATGCAAGTTTGAAAATATGTAGCATTTGTGCTAATTATACAATATATTTTCCTTGAGGAGAGGCAGTCTGACAATTTGGAACTGCGATTTAGAAGAAATATTCAATATTTATCATGGCTGCAATTTAGAAGAAATATTCAATATTTAGCATTTGTGCTAATTATACAATATATTTTCTTTCGGGAGAGGCAGTCTGACAATTTGCGTTTGTGAGTTATCATAAATATTGAATATTTCTTCTGGCTGCAATTTAGAAAAAATATTCAATATTTAGCATTTGTGCTAATTATACAATATGTTTCTTTTGGGAACAGGCAAGTCAAAGTGCTAACTAGCAGTAATCCTAGAAATTATCTTCAAAGTAGCACACCCCTTTCTAAATATCACTGATTTCAGAAATTATTATTATATAAGTAGCAGATCTGCTAAATAGCATGCGAGACAATAATAACCATTCCTGCACCTTAGTGAAGATTTCGCGCCGTGAGATCTACGAGCATGCGTACACGATACATCTCACTTGGGCACCCCAAGTCATCGTGGTCGCAGTTGGACATTTTTAGTCAATGAAATCCTCCAGCAGACAAATCGACATTTGGAAGAGTTAGGTGACTGTGATACATGTACACAATGGCGTTATGATAAGGTCATTGGTGTTAACTTTATGAAGCTTCCATCTTGTTACTGGGAGTGGGTACATTTCTTCAAATTTCAAGTATAAATAATTGTTTCATTCTGTATTTGATTTGTATCGATTTTCAGCCATAGATCGAAGCTTTCCAGGGGGAAAAGTTTGAAAATCAGATTAATATTCGAAAATATTCCTAATTGATAATGAGGATATAACACCGATAAGATTTTGATGCACTGCAGCGCGGTGTCACGTTCATCGCATATACAACCCTAGTGAAGAACAATTATGCTACCACAGTGTGTCGATCTGCCCCACCGCTGGCGTCGTCACATAATGAGGTAATACGAGTGGTTGTGTAATCTGACACTCTATCTAGAGATTATACGGTCCTGTAATAAGGAACCTGTCATCTACAGGAAAAGTTTGCTCAGTCTACGTCCAGTAATGTCATTCCTATTCCATAGACGTAAGATAAAAACCTGAAGCAGCTGGCAGTTTAGATACAGTTATTGCTGCGTATGTTCTCAGCGAGATTGCGTCAATGGCGTTTAAAATTGGATCGAGTGTCTAGACTTCATATTGTAGTAATTGATATAATCCTTTCGCCTCTGTGATCGGCCTAATGACATGACAAATGCGGATTTTTCCCCAACCTTTCTAAAAAAAATATGACGAATGTTCAATTGGATATTGTTGATTGCCTTGGATCATACAGTTTAAGCGCGACATTCTTTCGACAAAAACAAACACTCCGGCAATATTAAATAACTAATTAAAAACATTTAACCACAATTGTTTTTATATAAAAAGGTACAATATAACAGGCGTGCAGAAAAGTTCAATTTTCAGTCCGAATACAGTTGTAATATTGCCACCCCAGTAAGCATATATTTGCCGCACTGGGCACTGATTTAGCCCTACCAGGCATTGATTATCCACATCAGGCTTTGAATATGGCCGCACCAGGCACTGAGTACCTGCACCAGGCATTGATTAGAGCCCCACCAGGCACTGATTATAGCCCCACCAGGCATTGATTATAGCCCCATCAGGCATTGATTATCCACATCAGGCTTTGAATATGGCCGCACCAGGCATTGAGTAGCTGCACCAGGCATTGATTAGAGCCCCATCAGGCATTGATTTCAGCCCCACCATGCATAGATTAGCCCCACCGCACCCTGCACTGATTATGGCCCCACATTGTATTGATTAGCCGGCTCCAGGCATTGGTTAGCTCCACCAGGCATTGATTATAGCCCCACCAGGCATTGATTTAGCCTCACCAGGCATTGATTAGAGCCCCATCAGGCATTGATTTCAGCCCCATCATGCATAGATTAGCCCCACCGCACCCTGCACTGATTATAGCCCCACAGTGTATTGATTAGCCGGCTCCAGGCATTGGTTAGCTCCACCAGGCATTGATTATAGCCCCACCAGGCATTGATTTAGCCTCACCAAGCATTGATTAACTCCATCAGGCATTGATTTCAGCCCCACCATGCATAGATTAGCCCCACCGCACCCAGCACTGATTATGGCCCCACATTGTATTGATTAACCGGCTCACCCGCATTGATTATAGTTCCACTCTATATATACATCGATTATAGAGTGCATTCTACACCTACATTATGTGCGGCTGTAAACAAGCATGTGTTCGGCTCTTCGGTCATAAATAGTTGTGAAAACACTTTTAAAGTACATATATATATATTCTGCATCTGAAAGTGATATTTTAAAATGGCAACCCCCCTCAGGGTGTCGAGCTATTTTTTGTAAAATTATATCGCCTTCAAGGAATCATCATTTTCGCATCCTGGAAAAGTGCAGATTCTGGCCTGCCATTTATTCACTTCCCGGAATGTGATTAATTCTGTAGTTGCGCGTAGGCGCGATCAGCCATCAATTGTTATATACCCGTTTCCAGGAATGATTATGTCCAGCAGGATGATATTATAGATATCAGTTGTTAAAAGGGAAGAAAAATTATCATGCTGTCAAAATCGGGCGACGTTACGGAGAGGCCATTTTGTGCGAAACCGTGGTAGTGTGGAGTGCACCCATATTCTCATCCTGCTTTGATTTTAGCCCCACCCTGCATAGATTGACCCCGCCAGACGTTGATAAGCTCCACTAGGCATTGGTTTGCCCTAGGAAGATATTTTTTTGTCATTTAGAAAGTTATTGTATAACAGTATTTTCGTTACTTTGGGATTACACTATCTTAGTATAGCACAGAATCTAGTGCTAAAAGTCTCATGTGGGATTCGAACCAGCGAATCATAATATGTGCTTTACTAAGACAGTATAATCCAAAAATACTGTTGTACTGTTACGAAAACACTGTTATTGATTAGCTCCACTAGGCATTGATTATAGCCCCACTAGGCATTTGATTATAGCCCCCACTAGGCATTGATTAGCCCCTATAGGCATTGATTATAGCCCCCACTAGACATTGATTATAGCTCCATTAGGCATTGATTATAGCCCCACTAGGCATTGATTATAGCCCCACTGGACCTTGATTATAGCCTCACTAAGCATTGATTATAGCCCCACTAGGCATTGATTATAGCCGCACTAGGCATTGATTATAGCTTCACTAGGCATTGATTATAGCCCCGCTAGGCATTGATTATAGCCCCACTAGGCATTGATTGTAGCCCCACTAGGCATTGATTATAGCCCCACTAGGTATTGATTATAGTCCCACTAGACATTGATTATAGCCCCACGAGACATTGATTATAGCCCCACTATGCATTGATTATATCCCCACTAGGCATTGATTATAGCCCCACTAGGCATTGATTATAGCCCCCACTAGACATTGATTATAGCTCCATTAGGCATTGATTATAGCCCCACTAGGCATTGATTATAGCTCCACTGGACCTTGATTATAGCCTCACTAAGCATTGATTATAGCCCCACTAGGCATTGATTATAGCCGCACTAGGCATTGATTATAGCTTCACTAGGCATTGATTATAGCCCCGCTAGGCATTGATTATAGCCCCACTAGGCATTGATTGTAGCCCCACTAGGCATTGATTATAGCCCCACTAGGTATTGATTATAGTCCCACTAGACATTGATTATAGCCCCACGAGACATTGATTATAGCCCCACTATGCATTGATTATATCCCCACTAGGCATTGATTATAGCCCCACTAGGCATTGATTATAGCCCCCACTAGACATTGATTATAGCCCCCACTAGACATTCATTGTAGCCCCACTAGGCATTGATTATAGCTCCACCAGGCATTGATTATAGCCCCCACTAGACATTGATTGGCCCCTGTAGGCATTGATTATAGCCCCCACTAGACATTGATTGGCCCCCTCCCAGAGGTTGATTAGCCTCTCAGGCCACCTCAGTTATGAACCGCCATCACTATTGCTAGCCCTGTCTGGCTCCATATTTAGAGTACCTGGTATTGTAGTACCGAGAAACTGCGCTGCCACTGTTATTGATAAATCAAGCATCCATATCTCTAAAATCAATAAAGATATTTCGGATAAACTATGTTTACTAGATCTCACTTGGTCTGGGGAATTTGCCTCGTGTTTATATGTATTTTTGTTATCACTAGATGGCGCTGTTACTAAGTTGTGAACATTATGATACTTTCTGACACATTCTCTTTAAAAATGGCTTGTTCAATTCTCACGAAATTTGAGTATAGTGATCTTGTAGCATAGACAAAGAGCTGAACAGGTTTTAGTGTTAGCATGACCTAAGGGCACGATTTTAGCAAATCAAAAGTTGACTTGTTTTCACAAAAAATTGATGATTTGAATAATATAAAGTTGTATATTAGTCACTAAACATGCATATGATATTGCTGTAGCCGTAATTCATCTTCGTTGTGATCCTGTAGCTGCAGAATTCTTGAATTTTTCGACTCACAAATTCAATGTCCATATTTCTGAAACCGTTGGGGATTTTATTTCTTTGTCCAATCATATGGATGTGTTCAGATAACACTTACCCCAAGATGACCAAAGTCAAATATTGACTATAGGTCGACTACACTGCATTGAAAACAAAAGGGTCTTCAGGGGTATAAAAGGAACTTTGAAATGTCAAACACCAGGATATTTATCTTGCTGTCTGATGGGGATTTGACTTTAATTAGATAAAAAGATTGATCTTCAAAGCTGAAGGAGTTTGAACTCCGTTACTTAAGAATGTTTTCGACTGTCAAAGTCATGGTTTGGAGAGGAATTTCGGATCAATCAAGCGTGGAGGTTAAGTGTCGACATAGTCGATCTGCGTTGATCCTGGCAGTATCAAGGTTTTTCAGTTGGTAAGTGAAATAGGAAATGTGATGATCTCCTCTCAGTGATGACTGTTTTTAGAGCGACTAGCCATGATGAAGGCAATCGGTAAATTTACCGCTGTTTGAATTCCCAGAAATCACTGATGAAGAGAAGGTTTGATGAGATTTACCGCTGTTTGAATTCCCAGAAATCACTGATGAAGAGAAGGCTTGATGAGATTTACCGCTGTTTGAATTCCCAGAAATCACTGATGAAGAGAAGGTTTGATGAGATTTACCGCTGTTTGAATTCCCAGAAATCACTGATGAAGAGAAGGCTTGATGAGATTTACCGCTTTTTGAATTCCCAGAAATCACTGATGAAGAGAAGGTTTGATGAGATTTACCGCTGTTTGAATTCCCAGAAATCACTGATGAAGAGAAGGTTTGATGAGACTTACCGCTGTTTGAATTCCCAGAAATCACTGATGAAGAGAAGGGTTGATGAGATTTACCGCTGTTTGAATTCCCAGAAATCACTGATGAAGAGAAGGGTTGATGAGATTTACCGCTGTTTGAATTCCCAGAAATCACTGATGAAGAGAAGGTTTGATGAGATTTACCGCTGTTTGAATTCCCATAAATCACTGATGAAGAGAAGGTTTGATGAGACTTACCGCTGTTTGAATTCCCAGAAATCACTGATGAAGAGAAGGTTTGATGAGATTTACCGCTGTTTGAATTCCCAGAAATCACTGATGAAGAGAAGGTTTGATGAGATTTACCGCTGTTTGAATTCCCAGAAATCACTGATGAAGAGAAGGTTTGATGAGATTTAGCGCTGTTTGAATTACCAGAAATCACTGATGGAGAGAAGGCTTGATGAGATTTACCGCTTTTTGAATTCCCAGAAATCACTGATGAAGAGAAGGTTTGATGAGATTTACCGCTGTTTGAATTCCCAGAAATCACTGATGAAGAGAAGGGTTGATGAGATTTACCGCTGTTTGAATTCCCAGAAATCACTGATGAAGAGAAGGTTTGATGAGATTTACCGCTGTTTGAATTCCCAGAAATCACTGATGAAGAGAAGGTTTGATGAGATTTACCGCTGTTTGAATTCCCAGAAATCACTGATGAAGAGAAGGGTTGATGAGATTTACCGCTGTTTGAATTCCGAGAAATCACTGATGAAGAGAAGGTTTGATGAGATTTACCGGTGTTTGAATTCCCAGAAATCACTGATGGAGAGAAGGTTTGATGAGATTTACCGCTGTTTGAATTCCCAGAAATCACTGATGAAGAGAAGGTTTGATGAGATTTTACCGCTGTTTGAATCCCAGAAATCACTGATGAAGAGAAGGTTTGATGAGATTTACCGGTGTTTGAATTCCCAGAAATCACTAATGGAGAGAAGGTTTGATGAGATTTACCGGTGTTTGAATTCCCAGAAATCACTGATGAAGAGAAAGGTTTGATGAGATTTACCGCTGTTTGAATAAGCACTGATGAAGAGAGGGTTTGATGAGAATTCCCAGAAATCACTAAAGGGAAGAAGGTTTGATGAGATTTACCGCTGTTTGAATTCCCAGAAATCACTGATGAAGAGAAGGTTTGATGAGAATTCCCAGAAATCACTGATGGAGAGAAGGTTTGATGAGATTTACCGGTGTTTGAATTCCCAGAAATCACTGATGAAGAGAAGGTTTGATGAGATTTACCGCTGTTTGAATTCCCAGAAATCACTGATGAAGAGAGGGTTTGATGAGAATTCCCAGAAATCACTGATGAAGAGAGGGTTTGATGAGATTTACCGCTGTGTGAATTCCCAGAAATCACTGATGAAGAGAAGGTTTGATGAGATTTACCGCTGTTTGAATTCCCAGAAATCACTGATGAAGAGAGGGTTTGATGAGAATTACCAGAAATTACTGATGAAAAAAAGGTTTAATGAGATTTACCGCTGTTTGAATTCCCAGAAATCACTGATGAAGAGAGGGTTTGATGAGAATTCCCAGAAATCATTGATGAAGAGAACGTTTGATGAGATTTACCGCTGTGTGAATTCCCAGAAATCACTGATGAAGAGAAGGTTTGATGAGATTTACCGCTGTTTGAATTCCCAGAAATTCCTGATGAAGAGAATGTTTGATGTGATTTACCGCTGTTTGAATTCCCAGAAATCACTGATCAAGAGAAGGATTGATGAGATTTACCGCTGTTTGAATTCCCAGAAATCACTGATGAAGAGAAGCTTTGATGAGATTTACCGCTGTTTGAATTCCCAGAAATCGCTGATGAAGAGAAGGTTTGATGAGATTTATCGCTGTTTGAATTCCCAGAAATCACTGATGAAGAGAAGGGTTGATGAAAATTCCCAGAAATCACTGATGAAGAGAAGGTTTGATGAGAATTCCCAGAAATCACTGATGAAGAGAAGGTTTGATGAGATTTACCGCTGTTTGAATTCCCAGAAATCACTGATGAAGAGAAGGTTTGATGAGAATTCCCAGAAATCACTGATGAAGAGAAGGTTTGATGAGATTTACCGCTGTTTGAATTCCCAGAAATCACTGATGAAGACAAGGTTTGATGAGATTTACCGCTGTTTGAGTTCCCAGAAATCACTGATGAAGAGAAGGGTTGATGAGAATTCCCAGAAATCACTGATGAAGAGAAGGTTTGATGAGAATTCCCAGAAATCACTGATGAAGAGAAGGTTTGATGAGATTTACCGCTGTTTGAATTCCCAAAATCACTGATGAAGAGAAGGTTTGATGAGAATTCCCAGAAATCACTGATGAAGAGAAGGTTTGATGAGATTTACCGCTGTTTGAATTCCCAGAAATCACTGATGAAGAGAAGGGTTGATGAGAGTTACCGCTGTTTGAATTCCCAGAAATCATTGATGAAGAGAAGGGTTGATGAGATTTACCGCTGTTTGAATTCTCAGAAATCACTGATGAAGAGAAGGTTTGATGAGATTTACCGCTGTCTGAATTCCCAGAAATCACTGATGAAGAGAAGGTTTGATGAGAATTCCCAGAAATCACTGATGAAGAGAAGGTTTGATGAGAATTTCCAGCAATCACTGATGAAGAGAAGGTTTGATGAGATTTACCGCTGTTTGAATTCCCAGAAATCACTGATGAAGAGAAGGTTTGATGAGAATTCCCAGAAATCACTGATGAAGAGAAGGTTTGATGAGAATTCCCAGCAATCACTGATGAAGAGAAGGTTTGATGAGATTTACCGCTGTCTGAATTCCCAGAAATCACTGATGCAGAGAGGGTTTGATGAGATTTACCGCTGGTTGAATTCCCAGAAATCACTGATGAAGAGAAGGTTTGATGAGATTTATCGCTGTTTGAATTCCCAGAAATCACTGATGAAGAGAGGGTTTGATGAGAATTCCCAGAAATCACTGATGAAGAGAGGGTTTGATGAGAATTCCCAGAAATCACTGATGAAGAGAGGGTTTGATGAGAATTCCCAGAAATCACTGATGAAGAGAGGGTTTGATGAGAATTCCCAGAAATCACTGATGAAGAGAAGGTTTGATGAGATTTACCGCTGGTTGAATTCCCAGAAATCACAGATGAAGAGAAGGTTTGATGAGAATTCCCAGCAATCACTGATGAAGAGAAGGTTTGATAAGATTTGCCGCTGTCTGAATTCCCAGAAATCACTGACGAAGAGAGGGTTTGATGAGATTTATCGCTGTTTGAATTCCCAGAAATCACTGATGAAGAGAAGGTTTGATGAGAATTCCCAGAAATCACTGATGAAGAGAGGGTTTGATGAGAATTCCCAGAAATCACTGATGAAGAGAGGGTTTGATGAGAATTCCCAGAAATCACTGATGAAGAGAGGGTTTGATGAGAATTCCCAGAAATCACTGATGAAGAGAAGGTTTGATGAGATTTACCGCTGGTTGAATTCCCAGAAATCACAGATGAAGAGAAGGTTTGATGAGAATTCCCAGCAATCACTGATGAAGAGAAGGTTTGATGAGATTTACCGCTGTCTGAATTCCCAGAAATCACTGACGAAGAGAAGGTTTGATGAGATTTACCGCTGTTTGAATTCCCAGAAATCACTGATGAAGAGAAGGTTTGATGAGATTTACCGCTGTTTGAATTCCCAGAAATCACTGATGAAGAGAAGGTTTGATGGGAATTCCCAGAAATCACTGATGAAGAGAAGGTTTGATGAGATTTACCGCTGTTTGAATTCCCAGAAATCACTGATGAAGAGAAGGTTTGATGAGAATTCCCAGAAATCACTGATGAAGAGAAGGTTTGATGAGATTTACCGCTGTTTGAATTTCCAGAAATCACTGATGAAGAGAAGGGTTGATGAGATTTAGCGCTGTTTGAATTCCCAGAAATCACTGATGAAGAGAATTGTTGATGAGATTTATCGCTGTTTGAATTCCCAGAAATCACTGATGAAGAGAAGGTTTGATGAGATTTACCGGTGTTTGAATTCCCAGAAATCACTGATGAAGACAAGGTTTGATGAGATTTACCGCTGTTTGAGTTCCCAGAAATCACTGATGAAGAGAACGGTTGATGAGAATTCCCAGAAATCACTGATGAAGAGAAGGTTTGATGAGAATTCCCAGAAATCACTGATGAAGAGAAGGTTTGATGAGATTTACCGCTGTTTGAATTCCCAGAAATCACTGATGAAGAGAAGGTTTGATGAGAATTCCCAGAAATCACTGATGAAGAGAAGGTTTGATGAGAATTCCCAGAAATCACTGATGAAGAGAAGGTTTGATGAGATTTACCGCTGTTTGAATTCCCAGAAATCACTGATGAAGAGA
>JAVTVY010001182.1:0-36153 GCA_036873755.1 Hanleya hanleyi
TCTTTTGCAGCGCTAGATATTAAAATAAATAATTAAATAATGAATAACAATAACAACGAGGAAACATAAATACTAGTACTTTTTTTCTTCATCTCCTCTGGTTTTATAGCATTTCCAAAAGAGAAACAGCTTGATACAATGCCTTTGTATCGCAACAAAGAATTTGGGGTTTCAGTGGACGACAGAGGAGGCATAAATAAGCCTGCGTTTGCAGCGAATATAAATAAATAATTTACAAGAGTTGAATGTTGGAAAACAGGGGGTAGTCTTCCACATTGTCTAATGCGTTAATTTCCCGATCAAAGATAAAGTGGGCTTATTCTACCGGTATGGTACTGCATTAAACTGGTCTGAAATACCATTTCTGCTCATGCTGTTCAAATAGTTAATGCTACCATTGTTTAACGATACCGTTAAGACTTCCGCCCGTCATGTTATGACTTTTCCCAGCGAACCAAACTCCCCCCACAGTGCAATATGATCTTTACCGGATTACCCTGAACGAGCAAAAAGTTATATACCGGCTGTCCTATCAACGGAAATATAGTACATATGTTCACATTATGTGTTAAAATCGAGGCTGAAATATCCTAAGTTTTCCCCCATATAATTGTGTGTTAATCAATATACCTCCCCATTTTGTTAGATACAATGACGTCACTGGGGGAGTTGCATACTGTTATAAATTAGCACTTTACACTTTAATTTTTAATAAATAATTAATTAATAATCAGTCCAATCCAAAGATTTTATAATAAAATTGGACATGATTTTCAAGAAAAAATGGACATTAATGAATACTCTACCCTCTTCATTATCACCAATTATATACAGATAATATTATTTTATTTTCCTGGTAGTCTATTACATTAGCAATTGACTTGCTGGTATTAATCCAACAATTTGAGGAGAGTTATCTCCCCTCTACCGGTATATTTTAATTGGCCACTGGTGGCGCCACCATGCTGTCATATGAGAACAGAACAACTGCAGGATAGAGTGCAAAAAGCAAGTTGATTTGTTCATGTTCAGCTGGAACTATTGAGGTTTGAAGAACTGTATTGCAGATGGTGATGAGTGAAGCTACATGTAGTGATGGTAAGTAAGTTATAAATATAATTATAATGTTATAACTTAATTAGCAGAACAATTCTAATTTCTAGTTAAACTCAGAATGTTGTAATCTGGACCCTCTATGAGCTTTCACTATCAACAAGTTTTTCTTGATATACTTGACATATTAAACAATTGATATTCTTCTCAGTAACTACTGCAGCACTTCACCTTATATTTGCAGTCAAAATTAATGACTCATTTAACCTGGAATTCACAAAGAAATATCCATAACTCGATCTGTCTCAATATATTTTTCAGATCTACCCAGCAGGTTCATCAAGGCAGTGTGACTTGCCATTGTTGCATTGTCAGCTAGAAAAGCCCAGGCTTGGGGACCTCATGTGAAGATTGGCCATGCAGCCCTGGAGGAAATCCCCCAGAGGGTGAGATATTATCACACCACTGCTTGTGTATTTCCTGTTTATAACAAACAGTAGGATTTAACTTGCTAGGAAGTTGGTTGGGGGGGGGGGGTAATGTTAGCTCTCAATAAATCAGTTGACATCCTCACTTGTTGTTTTGAAATGTTTATTGTTTCCTGCTTATATTTCCAGAAGATTTGAGAATATTTCCATACCAAAGTTCTGATGAAATCGCAAAGGAATATGTATTAAAATAAATTGATAACAAATACAATGTTGGCATAACCAATATTTGCTATGATAAAAATGTGACCAGGAAAAGGAGGATAAATTATGATTAGATTTCCTATCACCATAACCATGATAACAGGCTATATTTTAATTGTCTATTTATTGCCCTTCTTTAAATTGCAAATGTATTGAACTGTTTTGAATTTTAGTATGGATTGTTTTATTTGATTCCCAAATCTTAAACCTGTTTCAATTCATGCCTATTAATCTCCGTCAGGAAGATGATACAACGTAGAAAACGGAAGTTAAAACTAAAAGTTAGCTCCCCTAGCGGAGAGTTGTCCGCCCCTAGGAGAGCTCTCCCATCCATTCCAGTGGCATTACTATAAAGGCTCTGCTCAAACCATTCTCGTCCTCTATTCTCTGTTGTACCTCGACCATTACACATCAAGGAAGTGTTTATACAACCTGGGTTGTTGTTGTAACGACCCGCAGTATCCTTATCGGTTTTGACTTGTGTTATTTCTTGTCGGAAATTTTTCATTATTGTCGGAAATTCTTTCATTAGTTATGTCTGAGATTCGTTGTTTTTCTTGTAAAGAGTTGTGTTATCGGCGAAGTACTTGCGCCGAGTGTGTATTATGGGACCCGTTAGCGTGGGGAAATTACGCCCAGGCTAGACGGGCTTACCTTTTGCAGGCGTCTGGCGACCCATCCCTTTCGGAAGTCGACAGACGCCTGTTGGAAATTGCTTGTAAATGACATGAAAGCTAACGAAGATATCGTTGGAATTGGATTAAATGTTTCCCATGGTCTTAGTAATCAGAACTCGGCCGCCTCTGTAAATATACCGCCTAGCGGGACGGTTCTACGTCTAGATAAATCACAGATTTTAGACAACCTACATGTACGGGTTTGGCTATGTATGCAGCCAAACCGGTTCCTTTGTCTACTTCGGCAAAGACTTCTCTAAACCTGCCGTGCTTGAGCAATCCATTGTTCTCGTCGGACAAAAGAATGCAGTGGGTTCGCGTATTTTCTCGACCTCTCCATTGTCTTTTGGTTTTCACACTCCGTTACCTCTAAACGGAATAAACGTCGTCGTGTCGGTTTCTCCTTTTCGGGTTAAATCATAACGCAGTTCTAAATCCGTTTCTCGTTTTATGGTGGGTCGTTCGGACCTACCATTGAGTGTCAAAATTGCTGTCTTGCGGTTTCGTCTATCGATGAATCAGCGATTCTATAATAGCGGAAATGACATGTTACGGGACTTCAATTTTAGAGGATTGAGTTGGCATGAATTGAGACAGGTTTGATTTGGTAACAGATAGAAACATTGTTTATAAATGTTTGATATTTCAACCAGTTTCCATCATTAAATATCCAATCTGTCGGCGATTATTGCTAATTAAAATAGTGCATACTGCTTACGAAATCGGTGAGAATTAGACCGGGAATTCTAGTTCTATTTTTCGGCCTTCCCGTTCTCCGGTATGCCGTTCTCGTACTTCGACTCGACGTTCTCCTACACCACCACGCCGTTTGCCACGTCTTTCGGTCTCGCCTTCTTATATAGGTCACCACGTTCGTCAGTCGCAGACTCCGTTTCTTATCATGCGGTTGTCCACGATTTGTCAACCTCTCGCTGAAGTTATATCACTCGTTCGCCCATTCCGGTCTCGTCGAGTTCATCTGTTGATTCCTTTTCTTCAGTGTAAAGTTAGGAACATACGTCAATGATGGTTTTTCGGATAAATTGGATGCGCTTTTAGCGTTGGTGCCGGATATGCCGTCTGCTTCGAATAATGGTCTTCCTCGTATTAAATGTCAGACAATAGAATGCTTCCTCGCCGTATGTTATCTCACCTATGTCATTTTTGTCAATGGTTCGATGGTGATTAATTAATATTTTGGGGATAGTTTTCTTTCACATTTCTGTCTTGTTTCAAAATTTTGTCTGGGCAAATTTTTAGACTTCACATGGTCTGTTTTTCCATCTGCCATGTGTTTATTGTCTTCGGACGTACGTCGCGAAATTAATTGGCTCTTGTCGGAGTTTTTCAAAGTTCCTATATCTTGAAAGTATTGCCCGACGATAT
Source organism: Hanleya hanleyi (assembly GCA_036873755.1). Lineage (NCBI taxonomy): Eukaryota > Metazoa > Mollusca > Polyplacophora > Lepidopleurida > Hanleyidae > Hanleya > Hanleya hanleyi. The sequence goes on from JAVTVY010001182.1 coordinate 3,809, forward strand.
TTTCTAAAGTCAATATGAATCTCGGGCTTATCTGATAACACAGTCCTGCGTGATGGAGACAATGTGTATTCAATATCACGTCTCCACACGAACAATGAGTTCGACCCGCTGTGTTTGTTGTGGGTTTTTACGGGCTCTCGCGACCTCGTTTATTATTGCTCAATTTGTGACAGATTTGTACTTAGTCCCCGGCATTTCTGTTAGTCTGCCTTTTAGTGCTGAGCTTTGAAGGCCGATTGTGATCTCTACAATAAACGAACAGGTTTTGTTTCGTTGATTCATGAATTTTATGCATTGAGTTTGTGTATATCTCAAGTAGGGTTGTAAATAGTATCCTCATCGGCGGGGGTTTTTCGTTTCTTCCCGCCGGAGAGATCTGATACTTTATTTGCAGCCGTCAATTTTCATGTTGTTGTTACTTCTGTTCGGACTTGCAGTTTTGGTAGGTTCACCTTCATACATTCAGTTCCTTGGTCCTACCAAAATGTAATCTCTTGTTATATCAAGTATTATTACGTTGATTTTGATATCCTGTGTTCAAGAGAGACCTTACAGAGGTTTTATATGCCTTTCATGCTGACATGAATATGAAGCATGATTGTTGCATTTGTGTTACGTAACCACAACTCAACTCCTATTTACTTCGACCCTGTGTCGCATCTTAATGAGCTTCTTTACTGATCTCTTTATGTAATTAAGGGTGTGTCGAACAACAATGAGATCACGTGTAAACCTATTCACCCACTCACCCTTGTTTATTGTGAAAGTGTGATATTCTTGAAACACAATTGCCTGATTATTACATTGTGATTTGTTTTGTTTCACACCAAGTTGGTCCCATCTGTATACTGTATTACGCTTATAATTCAGATGGAGTTATGCACTAATTTTAATTTCTTCCCTATGAGAAAATTTAAAATTACTAGCGTGAGTGGGAAGGTATTGGCCGGCCAAGGATCAAGCCTAATGACACCTAAGTCGTGAAGTCTTCTATGGTTTCTTTCTACCAAGTATGTATTACTGGTACAGTCTACTAGAGCATCAAATTGCTTTTTAGTAATGTTCTTACTGTTCTTCTTCTCGACAAATTGTTCGTGCTAGGTCATTTCAAATTCTAAATTTTTGAATAACCTCATTTTCCTGCCGGCGAGAGACTTTAAATGTATTTCCTCTCTTCGGGAATTTAAAATTCTTTAAGGATCTTTCTTGGTTACCTGGGAAAATTCTTTGTTCTGGATGTCGGTTGTGTGACTATTTGGTTATTAATAGTAACATTGTTGTAAATGTTTAATATTCTCTCCATATAAAACTCCAGTACTGAATTTCATGTACAGGAGACAAATTACATCGGGAGAGGTCATAATGTAACCATGTTCAATGACACATTATTCATGTTCACTGACACAAAGATCCATAATCCCATTTATCTCATTGAGCTTACATTTGGTGATTAACGCTACAAACATTTAATATGTTCATCTCTACTGCGTTTAACCCTACCTGGCCTGGGGGGGGCCATTATGGCCCCCCTACCAAACTTTCTGCACTATCTCCGGAACGGCAAAAAATGGAGAGCTGAAACTCCGTGACTTTATCGTTTGTCTTATTGGTGTCATTTTGAGCCTATTTTCATAACCCCCCGAGCAGAGGATCATGGGTAAATTCAAGATGGCGGCCACGTGGTGTACCAGAAAAGTGATGTTTTTGTCATATTTCTTCAAAATTTCTACTTTTCTGCAATGAAAAGTGGGCAAAAACTATTTTATTTCATATCACATTAATATTTGCTAATTTTTCATGCAGTTTGTGTGGAGAAATTGCAAAAATAAAAAATTCGGAAAATCTGACCGAAAAATCGACCAAAAAATGCCGTTTTTCAAAATGGCGTCACTGTGACGTCATCAAAGCGGCCATCTTGGATTTTTTTACATCTTCTGGTAGAGCTTGACCCAAGGGTATAGTGTAATAAGTTTCAGCCCCCTATCTCAAGGGGTAAGAAAAATAATTAGGGGGGGCCATTTCGGCCCCCCCCCAGGCCTGGACAGGTCCGAAAAAACCCAGGCCAGATAGGGTTAAAGAGAAGGAAAATTATTACAATCGACTTCGGGGTTACTGTTTGCAACGCCCTTCTGTTACGTCGTGTACTTTTATAAGTTTGTATCCTGCTCCATTATGAGCATGTATATACATTAAGTTGTTGTGAATGAGGAAATCACTACGTTGTTTATCATATACAACGTTTCTCGCATTTTTCACATTACGCTTTCCTATTACACCTTGACGACATGTTCATTACGCCGTCATGTGTCCCTCATACACCTGTGCGTCGGCGGGAGGGGAAGTCCGTTCGTTTGGCGTCAACCTTCCACTTGTATCAATTCCTCTCGGGTTTTTCACATTGTGATTTACTTAGGTTCGTCGTTACTCTACGAAGAGAGTTCTGTTCAGACCTTGTTGTTTCCAGTCTGGAGTTCAGAATATCAAAATTGTATTGGAATCAGCAGTATTTGGTCAAATACTGTTATATGGAATAGGTCTTTGGATTATGGACGTGGATATTCTCTGAGGACGACGGCGGGATTGTGAATGACGGACTAGTCGCCTTTAATTGAATTCAGCACAGTGTTGTATTAACACAGAACCATGTTGACTTTAACACACAAACATTGTGTTGAGATCCATTTACCTTAGGATTGTGCTTAAACAACACAATGTTTTCGTGGTGTACTTGGGGGACAGTTTTTTCGACTTTCTCCATCAAGTACTTTATTCCTGTATAGACCGTTACACCAATGGTTAGACTTTGACATTATGGTTCTGTCATCAACCTTAAGGTTGTTTATTATATGTAGGACCTTACTCACTATGTTCGTTTTTCGGGTTCGGTCTCTACAGCGGATTTATTTGTCCTGGTGCCGAGGACGTGATACCGTTCCCGACTCTATTTCCCTCGTAATTGACTTCCTCCTTCACCTTCACCAGGATAGCAAGTCTCATATTAGCACCATGGAAGGCTATCGATCTGCTCTGGGCTAGGGTGTTACGTCTTACCTTTGGTACCGACTTTAGCCTTAACGATAATATCTCTGCGCTTATTCGCGCCTTCGCATTACAGTCGCGTTGTACTCGCCAACTGTTACCGAAATGGGATATCGGTGTGGTTCTGTGTGCTCTGATTATACCACCTTTTGAACCCTTAGAGTCCGCGTCTATAAAAGCTGTGTCTTATAAGACGGCCTTCGTGGCGGCGTTTGCTTTGGCGTCCAGAGTGTTCTGAACTTCATGCTCTTGAAAGATCTTCTATGACCTGGACAGCGGATTGGTCTTGCATTTCTTTTCGGCCCATTCCTGAATTTATCGCCAAACATGAGTCTGTTCGTTCAGGTCCGTGCGCTCAACGTCGTACTCCATTCCTGCGTTGTCAGACTTTGTACATGGTCTCGAGGACGATCTTCTGCTATGTCCTGTTCGAGCCATCCGCCACTATCTTACTCGTACCGATTCCGTTCGCGGCTCTCGGCTACGGTTATTCTGTCCCTTCGCCTGTCAGCAAGGCTTGACATTTAAAAAAGCCGCGTAGTTGAAGAAGACCATAAAATAGTCTTATCAATTGGCAGAAGGTAGATATACCATTGACGTCCCCACTACTGTCTTCTGCTTCTTCTAATGTGATTCGTGCCATCGCTGCGTCATGGCCTTTATGGAAGAACTGGCCCCTCCATGACATTGTCCTGTCTTGTGCCTGAACAATTAACTCCACGTTCACTAATTTCTGTCTGAGAGATATGACAGTGCAATCAATAGTGTGACCACGCTTGGGCCAATGGTGGCTACCCAGCACGTTGTGAGTAATTTCAGAAAAAGAGGGGGGGGGGGCGGCAAAATTGTCACCATCGCGGCAAGACAGCCATCTTGCTGTATCATCTCATCTCATTCTCATCTCAGTCATATTATTATTATTACATATATTATATGATAAAAGGCATCTCAGAAGGTAGAAATAAGTCAGTTGACCGGCCGTGGATTCTATAATCACCAATGAAGGCCTGACACTAGGATAGGGTTTACTCCTAACTGCAAATTTGCTTGTGTCTTTCAGAAACTGACTCCCTTCTAGATGTCTCAGCTGGGTCCTCTGCGCTTCAACTCAAAAGACACCTGCTCCAGGCCTAGGGTCAACAGTAGTGATGAAAGTACAGGGAGTTGACGATGTGTAGCCGGATCCAGAGAGCAAGCACGGTCAATTCCAACGCATCTTTCATCACTCCAAGTATGGTGAGTTGACCTCAAGAGGCTTGCGAACTGAGAGTGGTGTGGACTTGGCTACCCTCTAAGCTTCGGCTAGTTTATTCGCTCTCACCGGACTTATGGTCGGCCAAGGATCTCCCTGTATGCAATGGCTTGTGGCCGTTTTTACCCCCCCCCCCCTAAGACATACAGTGCCTACCAAGGGGACCTTCTGCTGCCTTTGTTGCCCCGGGTATCCTTTCAACTTGGTGGAATTGTGTACCACACCACGAGCACAGCTACATGGACGGAGACAATCAGAAGATAAGTAGAACTGTATCAATTCCTTCAATTACCCTATGCGTCTCTGACCAGGGTTAACTTGTTGAGTAATAATGTCTCAGATTTATACCCATGTCTGTGTCGTTCCAGCGATTACTAGTCTGCTATGGGAGTTACCACGAGGCCGAGATTCCCGCCTCCATATGTTGGTACTGTGGCATGAATTGAAACAGGTTTAATATTTGGGAATCAAATATCAAACATTTATAAACAATGTTTCTATTTGTTACCAAATCAAACCTGTTTCAATTTGATTGACCCTCCCTCCGTCCCCTCATGCCGGCCTTAAACACTACAGGTCTCGGTAATTACAATGAGAATAGAGGACGAGAATGGTTTGAGCAGAGCCTTTATAGTAATGCCACTGGAATGGATGGGAGAGCTCTCCTAGGGGCGGACAACTCTCCGCTAGGGGAGCTAACTTTTAGTTTTAACTTCCGTTTTCTACGTTGTATCATCTTCCTGACGGAGATTAATAGGCATGAATTGAAACAGGTTTGATTTGGTAACAAATAGAAACATTGTTTATAAATGTTTGATATTTACGGCGTGTCGATTTTTATTTTAGTAGCCAGCCAAGCCAATATTTTTCTGTCACAACAAACAATTTATTTATATATTTACTATTTTCTCAGGTTGTCTTGTCCGGTAATATAAGGATGTCTAAGATGGCACTCTCTACGATTAACCGCAGTGACCCCCGGCAGATGGTGATGGATCTGGTGTCGGTCATCTTCACCAGGGAAGAGATGGCAACTTATTCCTTGACCGGCGCAAAGTCAAATGCGAACAAGACTGGCGAATGCAAGCCGCCAATTGACCAGGAAAAAATAACCGCAATACAAGGTAATGTAGTGTAATTTCTCAATTTCTAACTCTCATGTATTATTTCTTTAATTTAGTTCTCGAAGTTAATTGCTTTGTGTGTGCAGTTACATCTATCTTTATTTGATTGTTTCAAAATATTTAAATATCCTAGTAAACCTTCTAAATCAATAACATCCAGGTTGGACAATATTATGGGGCAGAGCAGATATTCTAAGTTAGCTAGCATAGCTTTGTTTAATGAATTTGTCTTGAAGCTATTCAAAGGTTCATATGTTTGACGAAAAACACATGCAAGTATCCAATGTATTTTATCTCAAAGATCTAATGACAACAATATTGATTTTTGATACTGATTTTGTGTCTTGGATTGAATGTAAATTTTATAAGGCCAATTCTCGTGAAGCAAGTAATTGCTTGTATTCTATAAGTTGTGGTACAAGTCACACTGTGCGAATGGGGCTGTAAACAGAGATGATTCTTAACTAATTGATAAATCATGTATTTTGTAGAAGACTCTGCCAGTTATAAAAGACGACAGTGATGGGGAAGGAAGTTCGTTTGACGAAACATCAGAAACATATGCAAATGTAAGTATAAATTACATTATTGACAGTGCACCACATAATGTAACCATACTCTAGTTTTCTCCAGCACATCCACATGTAGCTTTCATTTTTTGTGTTTGCATTTTTCGTGAGTGAAATAGTCCTATAACAGTCGACCAACACAGGCCATATTCATACAGCATCTGCATTTATTTAACTACAATGTAGTTTGTCATTCAAAAGTCCATGAACTGATCAAATACTTAATCCTTTGTTTCCAGATTTCCGACATCGAGAGTGTTGCTGATGATGATGGCACTCTGCGACAGACATTACGAAGAATTGAGGAAGAAAACAGGAAGCTACGAGCAGACATTGGCGATCTTCATGAAAATTTGCAAAGTCTGAAAGGTATGTCTGGCTCAGCATTCTTTCTGTATGCAAGATGGCCAAATAAGGGAACAAGATGTATGCATGAATATGTATTTGGAAATATATGGAAGGGTGTCCTTATACACATATATTCTGCAATAACTATTTTCCAAACAAATTTGCTCAAATGCTTTTCTTCAGATCAGCCATCAGTGGTTTCGCATTTTACACATGCATGATTCTCAGCGTAATGAATTATCTCCTTTATAATATAATTACCTCATTTAAATAGCATGAGAATGTACACATGATCCGTATTGTAATTTAACTATCCTCAATATGTTATGGTGCATTTGCGAATACATTGCTATTGTTTTTTGTTCACTCATTAGATCTTCCAAGAATGGTTTTGGACTTGTCACAACTTGTACAGGAAGGGAAGCAAAGCTGTCAGTGCAATTGTGCTCAGGAGACAACTACCCCAGAGAGACGTCCCTCACCGATGGTACATGCTGCTCCACTTGCACCAGAGTCCTCTCTATGCCGACTACCCAGTCACCAGCTCCATCTCCGTTGGTTGTTCGAACATCAGGTACCCTGGGACAGCAATCTCCAGTTTTTAGAATTAGATGTTGACCTTGTAAGTCATATGTTTTTTATCGTTCATAATAATAAAAGGCTTTATCTATACTCCATTACAAACTCTTAGCCCAATATAAGCGTCTAGTCCGTCATTCATAATTCAGTCATCGTCCATTAAAGAATATCCGCGTCCATAATCCAAAGACCTATTCCATATCCATAGGAATGTAATGATATATACAGAGAAAGTTAAATTGGGATATCCTTACATAAGTACAATATGTTTAAAACAGTGATACCCGAAGAACAATTTTATAGTGAGTTTAAATACTTAAAGGGTCTTCTAAAGCTGAATGATCATTTTGGTAACAAGTTGATGCTATTTAGATTCACGCAGAATATTACAACAGTTATTTTATCATCTTTCAGGCGGTGGTGTCTGGTAATGTATATCTGCCAAGACGAATACAGAACATTATCCGGAGTGATCCCCGAAAGATGGCCATGGATCTAATGTCAGCTTTATTCACAAGAGCTGAGATGGCTACACACACGCTGACTGGTGTGGAGTCAAATACTGGACCTGATGCAGTCGTAAAACCACTCATTGAATCAAGACAAGATAACTGCTATACAAGGTAATTGTTCTTGTCTTTGAAAATATCTCGGATCTTTTATCAGTTGTATGTATTGTGACAAAAACATTTTGAGCGCTTAGCATCCCATAAGCCAGGTATTCAAATTAAATTACCCCGCTATAATAAAATGCTGTAATACTTAAAAAAGGAGCCAATCAAAGTAAAATTGCCCAAGTATTAAACTTGGTTACCGACAAACTTGCAGCTGCCTATTTGACGGAGTATATAAATTGGGGTTCCAAGCCTTTGGCAAGTTTAATGCATTTCTTTTCTGCATTGCAGCCCTACTTCTAAATGTCTTTTAATCATGTGCTAATTAAATATTTTCTTTCACCCCTTTCGCTAAAGTACTACCAAAAGAAGTTTCCTGGCAAGGATAAGACATACAGGATTCTATGAAGGCCAAACTGAATGGCGAACAGAAGTGCTACAGACGGAAGGAGAAGCACAGAGAGGCTCCCCACATCATTCCCCAGTGACAACATGGCACACTGATATTATGTCATTCTAATATGTACCCTCTATATTTATGTGTATCCTGCGTTATTTTGTATACAATAAAATGTCCGTATGCATGGATTGGCTTTTGTTAAATGTCTTCATGGGTAACATGTCTTACATGTTACGTAATAGTACCTGTGTGTTATCTGAACATTACTGATCAGTTTCTGTCCAGTACACAGTAATTATTTGATCGGTACTGTTTAGAGAGCAATCACTGCTGTTCCATGTAGTTGCTGTAAGAGGTTATTCCTTTAAAAACTTCAGGACGCTGTGTATGTGCCATGACTTCAGCGATACCAGGGCCCAGAAGCGAGTTGACCTGATCCATTTTATTTACTGAACTCCACATTTAAAGGCTCACCCCATTTTCAGAAGAGTACCCTGAAAATAGCTATGGAATATTGCTGAACTTCATAAATCATGCTACAGGACAGTCCTATAGGATTCAATAGGACAGTCCTATAGGGTCCAATAGGACAGTCCTATGGGATTGCTGTGGAAAAATGTCCTACAGGATCCCATAAGATTTTGCCTATAGGACAGTCCTTTAGGACTGTCCTATAGGACTGTCCTATTAGATCCTATAGGACTGTCCTATAGGACTGTCCTATTAGATCCTATAGGACTGTCCCATAAGATCCTATAGGACTGTCCTATAAGATCCTATAGGACTGTCCTATAGGACAATCCTATAGGACTGTCCTATAGGCAAAATCCTATAGGACTGTCCTATAGGACAATCCTATAGGAATCCTATAGGATTTTTTGGTAAGGGTACCCATACCATGATGACCATACCCATACCATGATGACCATACCCATACCATGATGACCATACCCATACCATGATGACCATACCCATACCCTGATGACCATACCCATACCATGATGACCATACCCATACCATGATGACCATACCCATACCATGATGGCCATACCCATACCCTGATGGCCATACCCATACCCTGATGACCATACCCATACCCCGATGACTATACCCATACCATGATGACCATACCCATACCATGATGGCCATACCTATACCCGATGCATTCATACCCATACCCTGATGACCATGCCCATACCATGATGACCATACCCCATACCATGATGACCGCTACTCCATTACCCTGATGACCATACCCATAACCTGATGACCATACCCATACCATAGATGGCTATATGCCCATACCCTGATGGCTATACCATACCCTGATGGACTATACCCATACCATGATGATCATACCCATACCATGATGACTATACCCCTACCATGACTCATACCCATACCTGACACCATACCCATACCATGATGACTTTCATACCCATACCATGATGGCCATGCTCCATACCCTGATGACCATACCCATACCCTCCTGATGACCATGGCCCATAATACCTTGATGGCTGCCATACTAATACCCTGATGACCATACCCATACCATGATGGCCATACCCATACCCTGATGACCATACCCATACCCTGATGACCATACCCATACCTTGATGGCCATACCCATACCCTGATGACCATACCCATACCTTGATGGCCATACCTATACCCTGATGACCATACCCATACCATGATGGCCATACCCATACCCTGATGACCATACCCATACCATGATGGCCATACCCATACCCTGATGACCATACCCATACCATGATGGCCATACCCATACCATGATGACCATACCCATACCATGATGGCCATACGCCATACCATGATGACCATACCCATACCATGATGGCCATACCCATACCTTGATGACCGATACATCATACCTTGATGACATATGATTACAGGGCCCCACTGGAAAGCAGCCATCTTGGCTGAGTTGGGCTACCCTGTATAAATATATTGAATAAATAAAAAATAAATAAATAAATAAATATACACCATACCCTGATAACCATACACCATACCCTGATGACAGTACCCATACCATGATGACCGATACACCATACCCTGATAACCATACCCATACCCTGATGACCATACCCATACCTTGATGACCGATACATCATACCTTGATGACCGATACACCATACCCTGATAACCATACACCATACCCTGATGACCATACCCATACCATGATGGCCATACCCATACCTTGATGACCGATACACCATACCCTGATGACCATACACCATACCTTGATGACCATACCCATACCATGATGGCCCATATACCATACCTTGATGACCGATACACCATAACGTGATGACCGATACACCATACCCTGATGACCATACCCATACCATGATGGCCATACTCATACCTTGATGACCGATACACCATACCTTGATGACCGATACACCATACCCTGATGATCATACCCATACCATGATGGCCATACCCATAACCTTGATGACCGATACACCATACCCTGATGACCATACACCATACCCTGATGACCATACCCATACCATGATGACCATACCCATACCCTGATGACCATACCCATACCATGATGGCCATACTCATACCTTGATGACCGATACACCATACCCTGATGACCATACCCATACCATGATGACCATACCCATAACATAATGGCCATACTCATACCTTGATGACCATACACCATACCTTGATGACCATACCCACACCATGGTGACCATACCCATACCATGATGACCATACCCATACCATGATGACCATACACCATATCTTGATGACCCATACACCATACCATGAGGACCCATACGCCATACCCTGATGACTCATAGATCATATCATGATGACCCATACACTATGCATTGATGACCAATACACCATACCTTGATGACCCATACACCATACCATGATGACCCATATACCATACCTTGAGGACCCATACACCATACCATGATTACCCATATACCATACCTTGATGACCCATACACCATACCAAGATTACCCATACACCATACCATGATTACCCATACACCATACCATGATTACCCATATACCATACCTTGATGACCCATACACCATACCATGATTACCCATACACCATACCATGATTACCCATACACCATACCATGATTACCCATACACCATACCATGATGACCCATACACCATACACTGATGACTCATAGACCATGCCATGATGACTCATACACTATACAGTGATGACCCATACACCATACCCTGACGATCCATACACCATACGATGATGACCCATACACCATACCCTAATGTTTCATACCATGATGACCCATACACCGTACACTGATGACTCATAGACCATACCATGATGACTCATACACTATACATTGATGACCCATACACCATACCCTGATGTTCCATACCATGATGACCCATACACCATACACTGATGACTCATAGACCATATCATGGTGACTCATACACTATACATTGATGACCCATACACCATACCCTGACGACCCATACACCATACAATGATGACCTATACACGATACCCTGATGTTTCATACCATGGTGAACCACACACCATACAATGATGACCCATACACCATGTCATGGTGTTCCATACCATCGTGAACCACACACCATACAATGATGACCCATACACCATGCCATGGTGTTCCATACCGTGGTGAACCACACACCATACAATGATGACCCATACACCATGCCATGGTGTTCCATACCATGGTGAAGCATACGCCATATGATGATGACCCATACACCATACCTTGGTGAACCATACACCATACAATGATGACCCATACACCATACCATGGTGAACCATACACCATACGATGATGACCCATACATCATGCCATGGTGAACTATACACCAAACCAATTATTTTCATATTTAAAATACGAAAACGTGCATTCAAATGCATTTTTGACTTGAGCAAATACGTCATCACCCTAAGTTTTGATCGAGAAAACCGCGGGATTGGCAAGTACGGTATATTTCGAACATGAAATGTTCGATAGAAGGCAATATAATTTATACCCGAAAATACAACAATGTATGCTTTCACAACCCATGAAACATTTTGCAAATGTGAAAAAATTGCTCCATAATATCGAGCAAATTAAAAGATTGGCACGAGGTACGGCAAATTTCCGAATTTGCTTCTGCAAGATACGAAATAAATGTATCCGTAAATATAAATCACATGTAATAATTATCCGTCGACACCGAAAATGAGAGGGAACATTTCGTTCTGCACAACAGAAATTCAAATTCAATTAAAATTACCCGTGGATGCAGTCTTCTGCTTGTGTACCAATATAACATTTTTAACAGTATATATAAAATAGGAGATTGGCAAGAAATACGGTACAGCATATCCTGCGCCTGATGTTGCAGGATATTAAACATATATAAGGTAAATACAAACATTTAGAACTTGTTTTCACAGGAAGAATTCGCGATGACACCCAATAACTATGCATTTCTTTTTCCAACACTTTATTAAATCAAAACATGAAAATACCTATCCCCTGTATAAACCCGTAAAATGCTAACCTTCTGTTATACAGGTATGATCTAAAATATTATTATGTCGTAACACCCAAAAGGACGCTGTACCTTTCACCGAGGATTCGGCCTCAGTGATGCGACTGAGGTACCCTATGGAAAATATGATCTATCGATTTTTTTTTTGATTGACATGAAGTACATGTACAACATACAAATGCATACACCGAATAATTCCAAGCCACAGAGTATCGTGATTCTCAAATAACAAGGCTGTGAAGTGGTGTATACTGAAAGACGTTGAACTGAACATAAAACATATTTTCAAGTAAAAACACCGTTTATTTCTGTCTGCAAAAATATTAAGAGTGGTCATACCCAGGATCAGTTTTATGCTTTGTCTCAATAAATTGATCAAGTTCCAATAGGTTGTTCAAGTATGTAGCTGCGGACATAGGTCTGTTCTGTTATGATCGAATGTAACATAAACATATTTACAAAGAGAAATAGAAATCAGCGATTTTGCAGTAATACCGGGGTTATCGCCAGCACTGTATGTCACTTTAGATCCCCGACATACAGTGCTGGCGATTAGGTGCCTGACTCTGGGGTCGCTGGTTCGAATCCCGCACAGGACTCGACCAAATTTTCAGCACTAGAATTTGTGCTATTCTAAGATAGTGTTATCCCAAAATAACGAAAATACTGTTATACGATCACTTTCTAAATGATAAAAAATATATCTATTCAGCATTGGGAGCTGTGTCATTACGATCATCAGAGGGGTACTGTATGTTCGCTTTCAAGACTACCGGTCTGCTACCTCCTATTTTTTGTGGGAGGCCCGTTGGCCGAGTGGTTTAGATCGCCGACATACAGTGCTGGTCATTAGGTGCCTGACTCTGGGGTCGCTGGTTCGAATCCCGCACGGGACTCGACCAAATTTTCAGCACTAGAATTTATGCTATTCTAAGATAGTGTTATCCCAAAATAACGAAAATACTGGTAACAAATATAATAATAAAATACTTTATACGGCCGGGTACAGTCTTTATGATAATTTTTGATACATTTCTTCGTTCTTTTTGTAGGCAGTATAGTTTTGGGAATTCCAAAAAAAGTCCAAAACTCAAAAGCAAAGCAAATTATCAACCTAGATGTTACATTTTACATTATTGCGATGGTACGACATAGATGATCTCCACTTGAACGTTTTGGGACACTTGGTGTACCTATACACCTTGGTGCATCCCACGGAGGTGAACAGTAAGAGTATTCTTCTTTGCAAAGAGTTTACCGCATTTACGGCATTAAACTTCTTGTCCTTTTTTGGCGACAATGTTAACATGCATCTTCATATCACCAGGATACACGTACTCCGTTACTCATTTAAAGTATCTGCATTTCGTATTGGCGTAGTTATTCATATTGCCGTCATATTGGTTTTTGGTTATAAACGCCTTGTGGCATATGGCACAACAATCCCTTGTGGTTCCATGGTATCGGTTGCGATGACAAATTATGTAGTCCCTCATGACAAAATGACAAATGAAGCCGATCGAGCAGAATTTGGTGGGCGTATCCCTGGACCATTTCACTTTGAATGTTCTAAGTACTGCAAATTGAACAGCGGAACGATGATGTTTCAATATGTACGTCCCTGTGCCGCTGGAGGCTGGACCTCCATTTGATGGAAAAGTTACATTTATGGCAATTAAATATGTTAGGCTTTATGAGCAATGTGGACTTTTTCGTGGATCTGCCGCTGACTGCAGATTGTGGGCCTACGAGTATTCCTTGGAATGATTTTCCCTCTGGGATTACTTCTCCTAAAACAATGTAAAAACTATACGACATCATGAAAATTAAACGATCATGTGCCGTAGTGTGGGTTCTGAGATATGAAACCCACTGAAATAATTAAGTCACCAAGACACTTGTATCAGTGACGATTAGACATTGCTATAATATATGTGCTCAGTAATTGCATGTTGATTTTGACTCTGTACGCCAAAAATGCGCACAGGAACTCAACAAAACGTGGAGCCGTCGAAAAATCGAAAAAAGTTATTCGGTATCTGTGCAACTCCAAGCTGCAGAGAAGCAACAGGAACTTGATAATGTGATAACTTGATAATGTGATGTCTAGTACTGTAATATCAGTTGTCTTTATTGCACCATGTAAGTGTCCTGTCTGTGTCTTGTGTGCTGTCCTCAGTGTTTTATAGGGTGGATGGAGGGTGGATGGTTCCATGCTGCTTCAAAGATTTCTTCTTTGAAGTAGCAGGAACGCAACTTGGCTGGGTGGTGCTTAGTTGGTTCGTCGCGATATAGCTGAAATATTGTTGAAAGCGACGATAAATTCTATTCACTCACTCACTCTAAGCTCATGGTATGGAGAGCATTCCATGCTATTACACACTGGCTCTAATGTCTCACACGAGTTATTCTCTTTTGCAATGGGATTTGTATGTACTCAGGTATTCACGCCACAGATCAACCGATTAATAAATTGGTTATCACCCGGTTGATCTGACTCAGATCACGTCGCCGCACATGCCTATTCTTGCTTCAAGACAAACACACACAACCAGAAAAAGGGTGATGGCCCATTACATTTTTATGGTGATGATGCCTGTTCATCACCCTTTAAAGGTGATGAAAAAGGGTGATGGCCAATGTCGTCACCCTTTTAGGGTGATGGCCCAGGTCGTCACCCTTTTAGGGTGATAACCATTACCCTTTCAGGGCGATGATCTAAACATTTGCACTCATTGTTGATCACCCTTTTAAGGTGATAGCCATTACCCTTTCAGGGCGATGACCTAAACATTTACACTCATTGTTGATCACCCTTTTAAGGTGATAGCCATTACCCTTTTAAGGTGATGGTGGAAAAGGGTAATGGCTCTATCTCATCACTTTTTATGTGATGCTGTCATCACCATTTTAGGGTGATAAATATCACCTTTTTCTGGCTGTGCATGCATTAGAATATCCAGTACATTTATTAATATTATGACAACGCATAGACTTGACATAACGTTATAACCGATGAGTGAAAGTAGTGTGATATGAGCTAGTCTTTTCACTCGTGTCCCTCTATGATAATATGCTTGTAAAACGTATATACATGGCAGATATACACATGGCGGGATGAGTGATTTGCATACTACCAGCTGTAGTCGAGAGTTGAAACTGCAGTTGTCTCCCATTTTCCGGCTCCATCTGCTTAAGTATTCGCTCGCTTTCATAAGAAGAATATTCTCAATCTACCAATTCAGTGACATTTTTAAAAAAGGCAGTTTTGATGAAAAATTGTCTCATTAATATGGACACTACGATATGTATGAGGTGTTTGTCTTATGCGGAATTTGATGTGTTGGAAACCATTTTTATCGTCAGTTGACATGCGCACATCATTTTGTAATTGAACACAAAAGTTTACAAATGTTTGTAATCATTCATTTATTAAAATATCAACAGTCAATATTCCCCGACGTAATATGTCTGAATTTTCAGCTGAAATCTGATTAGATTTCATCGCACTTCCAGCCTATATCCATCACACTTAAATGATAGGTGGGGATCATAATACAATTTAATTCCCCTGCTATCTCCCTCATCTAACAAGACATCAATTTAATTACCAATGCCAGATCTCTGCACTGACAGTCAGTCTTGTAAGCCTTTAATTTGGCGCGTCGTGTTACATGCAGGACTTCAAGCGACACCGGAACTGTGCGTTCATAAATTAATGAACTTCAGCACGTTATTGAACGAAGGGCTAATATCGGTCCCTGGCTTATCGGGACCTGCTAAGAGAGGTAGGGTGAGGGAGTGGGTATATGTAAATTTAGGATTTGTCCCGAAAATACAAAAAGCGGAACACGGACTTTACCCCAACAACAGAGGAAAACCCCTATCAACCCTATCCCAAAGGGCGAATATCGGCCCCCCGGGCTTATCGGGGCCTGCAGAGAGAGGCAGGATGGGTGTATGTAAATTGAGGATTTGTTCTCCGAAAATATAAAAAGCGGAACACGGACTTTACCCCTACAATAGGGGAAAACTCCTATCAACCCTGTCTAGTGGGGGCTAATATCGGTCTCCGGGCTTATCGGGGCCTGGGTGCATGGGTGGGTGCATGTAAAATTAGGGTACTCATCTTACATCCGGGGTTTTTCCATGTAGGTTACTGCGCAGGTCACGTGGTTTGGTGGATCTGCGCAAGTGTGTGACGTCACTTCCGGTTTTCAGAATGACAAAAAAAAACTACCTTCGAACACAGAAGAGTTCCAATTTTCCCTTAGACGTATGGTCCGGATTTTCCATCCGGGTTTTGCCCAGCCCGGCCCGACCGCAGTGCGCCCGAGTTATCCGGCCGAACGCCTGCGTGGCATCAACGGAAGTGCGCGGGTGAATTTCGGGTCAAATGGTTACATCCAGGTCAAAAGGTCAAAGGTCCTCCTTCCGGCAAGCTTCGGCCCTCTTCGGACCAATAGATAGCCTTTAGCCGCCCTCCCGAAGCACCCATGGAATGCACAGGGTCCTCCACAATATCGCCAGCACTATGCCCATGTTAAATGGCCAGTGGGGAACTCCCACTTTTCCCCAGAACCGTATTGGCCTGAAAAAATACATGAAACCATGGAACTTATAGTAATAAACTTAATCTATAGGTGTTGGGCGAGTCTCCACTCGCGGTCTTCCTGGTGTTTACCCGCACCTCGAACCTCTATAGTTTTTTCACTCCACCTGTTGCTCTTGTAACTTGTAACTCCTCGTCAAA
The DNA here is from genome assembly GCA_036873755.1 of Hanleya hanleyi. Lineage (NCBI taxonomy): Eukaryota > Metazoa > Mollusca > Polyplacophora > Lepidopleurida > Hanleyidae > Hanleya > Hanleya hanleyi. Next base: position 21,048 of record JAVTVY010001182.1, read on the forward strand.
AAATTTGTGCTGGAATGCCCGCTTTTAACCTAGACCAAAACATGTACTTGGTCTGTGGGCTGATTTCATTGGCTCTCTATTTTACTGCAGTGCTCTCGTATTGTTTTCTGGACATTCATTGGTTACATTTTGCCCCATCTTAGGACACTGATTGGTTAATTTCTCAACGGTGTTCAAGGCCAGTTTGACTGAATCCCACATGTCTGTTATAGCCTTCATGGCCGCTTGTTTTATGCTCACACAGAAAACACACAAGACAGGTTTTTTTGGGTGAGATCTCATTTTGTTTTTTATTCAACAATAAATAACAACAACAACGTGAGAACAAGCACGTGAAAACTGAAGCCCAGAACAGGGGGCTTGTACATTGAAATCGATAGAACTTAAGCCCAGAACAGGGGGCTTTTCGTGAAAGAACTCAAGCCCAGAACGGGGCTTGTACATTGAAATGATGGGCGGCCCAGTTCATATACGAGGACATCTCGGTCCTCGGGCTTTGGGTACTCGTCAAACATCTGTACGATGGTAGATAAGGTTCTTCCTCGGCATCGATGGTACATGTAAAACAAGCAATATTGTCCGCACACGCTACTGGTCAGCGATACGGATTTGATATTTTTGGAACATCATGATGTCTTGCCGGCATCATTGAAAACTGTTGACCGCTTCTCTCTTGCAGGAAACAAGCCTATGTTTATGTATACTATGATTGTCTTTTTGAATTTGGTGCTAATACTGTTATATGGAAAATGGAATAGGTCTTTGGATTATGGACGCGGATATTCTCTAATGGACGACGGCTGGATTATGAATGACGGACTAGACGCTTGTAATTTGCAACGTTTGACTGTTCCAACATCACGTCTCTGTGCCTTGATCCATGAAGTCTGTTAAATCGGGATGGAGGGTGACAGGCCGTACGAGTCAAAGTATTCGCCCTGCTGTTCTGTCAAGTACACGGCCACCCAATGTTCACCGGGCCGATCCATCGGGTCCGTGTTGAGAACGCAAGCAGCAGGATACATACGGTCTAATGGGAACACATCTCGGGCGAACACCCCTTGAAATTACAAGCGTCTGGTCCGTCATTCATAATTCAGCCGTCGTCCATTAGAGAATATCCGCGTCCATAATCCATATCCCATATAACAGTATTAGCACCAAATTCAAAAAGGCAATCATAGTATACATAAACATAGGCTTGTTTCCTGCAAGAGAGAAGCGGTCAACAGTTTTCAATGATGCCGGCAAGACATCATGATGTTCCAAAAATATCAAATCCGTATCGCTGATCAGTATTCTTAATCCATAATATTCGTTGTAAAGTCGTCATCTAAAGAATGATGTATCTCAGTCACGCTTTGATTGTGACTGTTCATATGAGTACCATGAGGATCTTGAAGTACATGGGCTCATACGGCCCCTAGCCCCGGGTTAAGCGGAATTAGACACAAGTTATGAAAGGTAACGCCATAGATCTTGCACGCTACGCTCGTTTTTTGCTATCAGCATGCGATATGTATAGCCAAATTTAAGAAACTTTGAGTGGAGGCGCTTGGTGGTGTAGCCCTGGACCATACGTGTCCCTGGGTCATTCTCCAGCACGGTGATTATCTGGTCTGTATCCATGTTAGGTAGCAAAGTCACACAGGACGTTGCGCGCCTTGTCCACTTGAATGATGTTGTCAAACTCGGCGTAGCAGATCACATTTACGGTGCTCCGGAGGGCTCGTGCAAAGTGGATTTCCAACCGTAAATTGCCTTGCTTGGCCAGGGCCAGCTGTTGATCGTTCTCTAAGGTGGGGGTCAGATCGAAACAGAACAACGTGTATCCGTTCGCGTAGTTCTCCAGACTGATCATATTCCCTTCGTCCTGGTTGATTTGACCGGTGGCTGTAAACAGGCTCTGGTAGGCTCGAATGAAATTCCCGCGCCCAAAGTTCGGTGTTTAGGCCGTGGCTGGGACCTGTTGTCCATCCAGATGCAAGGCCACAAAATTGATGCCGAAATGTTTAAAGTCAAACGGGTTCTCTGGGTAGGCTCCGCTGAAACTGGTATTTTCCACACAGGCCAGGATCAATCGCTTGGGTAGTTCCCCCAGGAACAGGTTTTCTTTGTTGGCACTCATATTTCCAGCAGACACAGAGAACACTGGTTTGCACACGTCGGATAGGGTACTGGGCTGGTTTTATTTCCAAGGCTTTGATTTGTCCCAATTGAACGGCTGGATTCGGTTTCACTTTTCGGACATACAGGACTGCGTCTTGGATGAAAATCTTATACTCAGCAGCATGACCCTCTACGTTAGTGGCCATCAAGTCGAAGGTCGGAGGCGCCCGTATCAGTCGGAATTTGATAGGGATCTTGTTCAAGAGGTACCGGTCCTGCATGAAAATGTCTGCGTGCAGTCGACCCATGAGATCCACCGAGACGCCGTTCGTGGTGAAAGCCTTCCGTTTGTTATATCCCGCATTGTCGTTCTCTGCGCCCATGTGCTCGGCTGTGTCCTGGTAGAATAAAGCGGCTGTCAGCTGAGATATTTTAGCCTCTCGTCCATACGACAACAGCCTCTCGATGTAGGCACTGATGAGTTTGTCGCTGAGAAAAATATCCACCTGTTGAAACATAGAGTGCAGCCAGAGATTCGTCGGGCCCACCGTTGCTTGGTCGACGATTCTGGAGCCATCCCCATTGACGATCTTGGCTTTCACATGCAAGTACGTATGGGCTAAATCCATAAAGGCCGTATCCGCATTACTGATGGTGAACTCGATGGGCCCTTTCGTTGATGCTGGAGAGCGGGAGATGCTCCACCCATAACCCTTGTTCGGCACTGGTCTGTGTGGGCGGAACGGTCCACAAATCAAATTCACTGTTGGTGGAGGGGCAGGACTGCGTGAATTAAGAACATGTTTAAGAAAAGATATCCTGGGTCTTCGATGTGCGTCGTCGCTGGGTCGGTCATCGACTGGTGCGTCGGTCGTCGACGGTGCGTTGTGCTTTGGCGACCAAGACGCCTCCCGCTTCTTTGGCCCGTCGTTTCAATGCTTCTTTGGGTGCCTCTCGGGTTTTTGAAGACCACCAGGTAGTGCGCATTTAAGCTGATGTTCTGATGTTCTTTGTTTTTACGGAACAGATTCTGCACAGTGTAGATGATGCTGAGCCGTCGATGATGGCTGCCTTTGATAAAGGGTTGGGATCATCCAGAACCACCAAGGTATCCGGTTCCAAATCGGCAAGGTTGGGTAGGCCTTCCACGCACGTGATGTGGGGCATTGCTGCATACGCTGCCTGCCATTCTCCGTAACACCACACGACTCGGGCAATGGGTGGGGTGATCATGCTGTCGGCATGTTCAATGAGCTTCCTGACGAAGTGCGTTTTGGCGGAGCCCGTCGGTCCTGCGATGACGCAAGTGAAGGGATGCTGCCACCGAGGGTCCATGGTTCGAGCTGTATATGCTGTCGTGGTAACCCGCTCTTGTAAATTTGGTACGAGTGAACTGGGGTGGTGGTGGGTACAACAACACCGTCGGTCACCGTTGTCGATGGGCGTTCACTGTGGGTGATGAAATCGGGTGGGTTTTCAGTCGTAGTGGGTGTACTTGGTGTAGAGCTCGATGTGGAATGTATAGTTGGTGTGGAACTCGATGTGGCTTGTACACGGGGTTGAATGGTGTACAGAAGGTTTGTAGACTGGTTTGACTGCCACTCACAGCTGGAGTTCTAAGTTGGTTAAGTAGAGTCCTGAGATAGGCTGCGTCACTCAGCAGGGTTAGCAATATCATCACAAATCCCACTTCCGCTTTGTGCGTCTTGGGAGACGCTGTGTCCAGAGGCAGCTGCTGTTTATTCATAGCACCGTGGTCGAACGTGGAATGAAGGATGACGGTAGTGGTGCCTGGCTTTATAGTCGTTTCATCTGGTTGGCAGCGACCCAGGAATTGAAGGAACTGGGCCAGCCTTGCCATTTGACGAAATGAAACAGTTTGCCACATCGACGTTCCGTTTTCAAAATCTGCTCCACTGCGTAGTAGTCTTGCTTTGTTTTTACGACAGGCTGTAATTCCGTCTCGTAAAACGTCCCTAGCAACGGTTCCCCTTGAAGATCTTCCAGTTCATAGACTTGCTGCTGTCGGGGTAGGCGCCGTTTAATCAGGAAGTGCTCATCGCTCCAGTTGGGCAAGTAACTTTTCTCAAATTGACCTTTGAATTTACTGATCCGTACAGGGACCCCGACCTTGAACACCTCCTTCGGCGTTCGCTGTGATTGACTGGGGTACAAGACACGCCGGACTTGGGCTTCATTGCGTTGGGTCACGGTAATGGGGGCTCTCTCTATACTCCGGTGATAGGCTCGATTGTAACCACTCACGAGTTTCGGGAGAACAACGATGTACCGCCTTGTATTCTTATAGGTGAAATATTTATACATGCGGCCTTTGAATGTCCTGTTGAACCTTTCCACAACGGAAGCCTTGGTCTCGTTGTACGCATGGAAGAAAAACACCTTCTGGTCTTTCAGAAACTGCTGGAACGGTCTGTTGAGAAATTCCGTGCCTTCGTCGGTTTGCAAATACAAGGGTTTGCGCCCGGTCCTGAAGATGTCCTTGAACGCCGTTATGAGATTCGCCCCCGTTTTCGTCTGGATGGGTACCACCCACGCATACTTCGACAGGATACCGATGCACGTCGAGATATACCGATTCCCATCGTTGTGTTTGGCAAAGGCGCTCATATCAACCAAATCCCCTTGCCGCTGGGCTCCTATGCCACCCATGATGAACGGGTTTTCGTAGAAAATGACGACGGAGAGATCGATGTAAGGTATAGGTGTCTTGTTTTTTAACCAATCTCGGACTTGGGCACGTTGTATCCCCTGTGGTTTGGCCGCTCGATAGAGAGCCGACAATGCACTATAGGCCGTCGGACTGTCGGGACTGTAGTATAAGTTATCCAACGCCACCCAGCTCTTCATGATAACAAATGATGATGGGCCCTGGCTCTATCGTTTATTTATAACGGGTATATCTTGGACCGGAGTTTCTTTCTGATTTTCTTCTTTGGCCTCTGCCAGCATATTGTTCATGGTAAATGACCAGTCCAACTCGTCTGATGACCGCTCTTCCTTCGTAAGCAGTTGATCCACATCTGCCACGGCATCTTCCAATGCAGACCATAGAACAGAGTGAAGGGTAAAATGCACTGTACCACCATCTAGCCTAGCCAATTGAGCAAAGAAGGGACCGCGTCGGATATACACATCGTGACACAAGTGGATGAGGTCGACGTCCAGTTCACCAGACAACATCCGTTTGAATTTGGTCCAGCCCTCCCGGGACAGACTAATATGAGCCGGGCACGGTTGTGTAGAGTCTGCATCACAGATGTCTCCTACCTCCTCCATGATATCGACCGTATCCGCATAGACGTGCAGGAAGACCTCGTGTGTCAAGCCGAGAAACGCCCGTATTATATGCTTCTTCGTGGTCAGTACGTGAATGGTACAAGGTTTGATTGTCTTTCGTATTTATACGTGAGATCAAGGGATCGGGTGGTCATGTCACTGGGCTTCTTCGCTAGGTTTGGTAATTTGTTCAGTGGGTTCTGCCGCCGCTTCACGCAGGGCACGATCCCAGCCCAACTGAACAGCTGACCGCCCGTCAGGAGTAAACAGCTGGCCCACAATAGGCACCACTTTCTCGAAGGCTGTCCACAGATCGGGGTCTAGGGGGGAGCCTCGCGTAGGGTCTTGGTAACGGCCCAGGCGTGGGAAGAAGCGTCCACGGTGTACGTAGATGGCATTGTCTATGTTCACCGCTCAACACCCGTTTAAATATGGTCCAGCCGTCACGGTGTAGCGTAACCGTATTCGATACGGCAAACATCTCCCCTGTCTTCAACGATGGTGACTTTATCCTCATAGGCGTGTAACCCCACCCGTGGTGTAAGGGGAAGGGTGGCTCGTAGGACTGGTGACATGGTTGACCCAATGAGGAACGGTGACTGACACACACTCCGACTGTCTCTCGTATTTATGGTCAGGTCCCTCGGTGACATGGTTGGCGCAATGACGATCGATGAATGACGCACACTGAATGACCCTCGTATATATCGGTTGCACATAAGCGCATCTGTGGAGGCTCTGAAGAACCGTTCCTTTTCTGAAGCTGTCGTTGTCATTGCCACAGCGTCAGGGTCAATAGGGCAAAGACCATTACTAGGCCAACGAGCCGTCGCTGGTTCCGGCGTGAGCGCTTATGGTCCATACTCCGGGCATCAAGGGTGGCTGTCATAGTCCAGTAGTGGTGAGTGATAACACGCCTCTCCATCGAGTGCACTCTGTCGAGGACCGCTTCTGTGAACTCTTTCAGGATCTGGCGTGGCCCCTCGTTGTCGTCACCATCTACAAACATGGACCGAACCACTGCTCGGTAATCCGTGAATGAATTAACCACGGTCGCATGCTGTAAAATGCGAGTCGCATAGGGATGGATGTCCGTCATGGCTCTGCAACCGTAGGAATGGGGGTGTGGGATCAAGAGGGACGTGTTTTATAGACCATGTCCCACAAGCGCACCTATACGTAGCTCTACGGGTATAGTCCGCGATACGTACTATTCTGATTGGTTAGTCCAAGGAGAGAGCAACAACAACAAAGATTACAGGTCAATCCTTTTATTAGCCCCTTCATCACAGCACATCCACGCTGGAGGAACCGCTATGGGTGTGTTTACATGCGGATGTTAACGGTTAAAAGGTTAACAGTTACAGCTCATGTCAGCGGTTAAAGGTCATTTCCGGTCACGTGACAGTAAACATGGAAAAAACCGGATGTAAGATGAGGACCCGGATGTAAAACCACAGTACCCGGATGGAAGACGGACAAACGACGAGAAAAACCCACTGGGAAACCCGGATGTTGACAAGGTCCCGGATGTAAAATCCACTGCTCACACACACACACACACACACACACACACACACACACACACACACAGGCGCGCGCACGCAATGCGGCTCAGTCGTACACCAGTACATCTCGGTCCTATTGTTGGAGGTAGATGAGCTGAGTGTGCTAAAAATAGGTCACCAGCAAGCGTGCTATAAAATGGAAGCGGCCTGGCCGTTTCATCCGACACTCTGTCAACCACCAAGATGTTCACTTGCACAACTTCCCAGAAGCAGTTTACTCGCCTAGATAATATACGACGTCACGAGGCCTCCACCCACAACGAGGCAGGGTATACTTGTATAACCCGCGCACGGTCATTCAATCGGGAGGATCCTTTACTGCGCCACGAACGCTCATTCCACGAGGGCGCGACGGAACAATGTAACGATTGTGGTCAACTCTTCAAACGACGCAGTCAGTTAAGACAGCACCAACGTTTGATTCATACCCCGTCTCTATGGTTTGAGCGACAACTTCCCACTAAAGAGGCACCCAGGAGGTTCAGACCCAGTGAAGATGAGCCCGAGGAGACGAATGCCACTGGTGATGCGATCACAGGGAGCCCGCCTATACCCACAGTTCAGAAGATCCTAGATATCCAGCCAGTCCCTAGCATTACTGTTGCCAGTCATACGCCTGACGACATCGAACATTTTCTGGAAGATGCAGTGGATGTTCCTAGCGATCTGTTACAGGACGCCCATCCAGTGAGTGGCATCTATCTGCGCCAATGGCCCATGATACGGCACGTTTTCCACCGTCATCGCCCTATTCCAGATATCTACAATTTCCCACTGACCGACCTCGCCCGTCTACGCAGCTACGTGGAAGCCATCTTCAATGACCAAGCTACGATCTTCAGATTGAATGTCGCTTTCGGGTACATCTTACGTCACAAAGAGGCGGACCAGTTACGGTATTATTATACCAGTAATAACAGCCATGTGTCTGGCCAGCCGTTTACCATCATTAACCGGGCGTCGCTAGAGACGATGCTGGAGAAACTGGAGACCATGAATCCCTTGAGATTGGCACAACGTCAACGCCCCAACACACAATGGGTCGTAGAGAGGGTCACCAATGTTACGTTCTTCGTTACCAAGCTGACCAACCACCCCCATCGACTGAATGCGTCACCCTTGCACTGATGAATAGCATAACATTCCGTATATACTTCCTATGTCTACATGCTGATCGTTGACTTGAGCTCAGTAAACATTAAATGTGACGGTGCGGTAAATGATAAAACAAGGTGTTTGATATTTCAATTTGTTTTACTGTGAACATACTAAACATACCCAGGGCGGCTCCCCCAGCCTGCGTATGATGTAACATTGGGGATAATAAACTGTATAAACATTGCTGAACTTGTTGTTATTCACGACAACCGCTTTCCGCTATACTTGGATGAAATATATACCCCGATGTGATATAGTGCACTTGCACACCTCCGAAACTTCCCTTTAACCCGCGGGCGCGCGCGTGCGACCGGAAAACCCGCGCGCGCTGCGACCGGGCCGGGCTGGGCAAAACCCGGATGGAAAATCCGGACCATACGTCTAAGGGAAAATTGGAACTCTTCTGTGTTCGGAGGTAGTTTTTTTGTCATTCTGAAAACCGGAAGTGACCTGCGCAGTAACCTACATGGGAAAAAAACCGGATGTCAGATGAGTACCCTAATTTTACATGCACCCACCCATGCACCCAGGCCCCGATAAGCCCGGAGACCGATATTAGCCCCCACTAGACAGGGTTGATAGGAGTTTTCCCGTAATGGAGGGGCAAAGTCCGTGTTCCGCTTTTTATATTTTCGGTGAACAAATCCTCAATTTACATACACCCACCCTGCCTCTCTCTGCAGACCCCGATAAGCCCGGAGGACCGATATTCGCCCTTTGGGACAGGGTTGGTATGAGTTTTCCCCTATTTTAGGGGTAAAGTCCGTGTTCCGCTTCTAATATTTTCGGGGACAAATCCTCATTGTACATGCACACATCCATGACTTGATAGGCAGAACCCGATAAGCCCGGGGACCGATATTAGCCCTTTGGGATAGGGTTGATAGGGGTTTTCCTCTCTTGTAGGTGTAAAGTCCGTGTTCCGCTTTTTATATTTTTGGGACAAATCCTAACTTTACATACACCCACTCCCCCACCCTACCTCTCTCAGCAGGTCCCGATAAGCCAGGGACCGATATTAGCCCTTTGGGATAGGGTTGGTAGGAGTTTTCCCTTATTGTAGGGGTAAAGTCTGTGTTCCGCTTTTTATATTTTCGGGACAATTCCTAATTTTACATTCACCCACCCATGACTGAATGGCCCTGGAGGAGCGCTTCATTTTGACACCACACTCGACCCAATCAGTCCACTAGGGGTCCCTCTCGCCCCTGAAGATTGCCGAACATTCTCACGAAAATCACGTATTTGGGACTACTTTCTGTCCGCGGAGGCAGACCGCATCATCGCCAGACTGCATCACCGTGCCTCAAGGTCACGCCCGATTCACGCAGACTGGAAGTGATGTCATACCTGCGCAGAACACTCCTGCGCACACCTCCTCATGACTTCCACGAAACCGCCACCATAAAACCGGAAGTGACGTCATACCTGCGCAAAAACACCTGCGCACTCGTCCAAATAATACCCAATATAGCATTTGTATACTACTTCCGGGGTTACATAAACCATTAGGGTTACATGAACCATTCAGTGTTACATGAACCATTAGGGTTACATGAACCATCCAGGGTTACATGAACCATTAGGGTTACATGAACCATCCAGGTTTACATGAACCTTTAGGGTTAAATGAACCAATTGAAACTGCTAAGGATTACAACAGCGATACTTCCTATTTCAAGCAGACATAACTGAACCTTTCAAAGGAGTTTCTAAGGTTCTTGGACAATTTTCGTCATATTACCAATTCTTACCAGGTGTCACCAGAAGAATATCAACCAACAAGAACATTACAGTATTGAATTTCCTGATTCTCGCTAATTACGGTTACTGTTAAATCAGTAGTGTAAAATGAGATACCTTGAATGGTACAATGGTTACATTAAGAGAATTTCCATTTAACCATCTAGAAGACAGTGCCATCCACGCTGGATTAAGCTGAAAGGCAGGATCCCGATACAGCGAGAGCGAAGCGGCGAGGAGAACGGGTCAAAGGTAAAGACTAGAATCCGAATTCAGTTAGTAGAAGTATACAAGAAATCCATTTACTTTCCTATTTCCTATTTTATGTGAATAAAAAGGTGGTGGCCGCATTTAGGAACATTAGTGGTTATACCGAGTTTACCAATAGGGAGACCTAGCCCTTAAAAACCACTACACTACCTCTTCCTTCTCACAGAAGAGGGCAGATTCTAGGAAAGATCGTGCTCTCGACCAGACGGCACAGTTTGATAGAGAATTTTGAGCTAACCGTCCATTCGTATCACATTCTCTCTTTATTCATGTACCGCCACATCGTATATGAGGCTGCAGCCAAGCCGTGAGGCTGGCGAAGGGCCGCAGTCAAGCCGTGATGTCGCAGCCAGGCTGTGGGCCGCCATATACGAATCCTTGATACCGAAGAAGGATCGCCGAGAGGCCGCTGCCAGGCTAAGTGTCTGCCGTAGTCCTACAAGCCGTGTGGCCGGAGAAGCCACAGCCAGGCCGAGGGCCGCCGTATACGAATCCTTGAGACCAGAGAAGGACCGCCGAGAGGCGACTGTTGTGGGTCTGCCGTAGGTCTATATGAAGCTGTGTGGCCGCAGCAAGGCCGTATGTCCGCCGTTGACGAAGCCGTGAAGCTGGGGATGGTAGTTAAGCCGCGAGGCCGTAATCAGGCCCCGGGGCCTTCGTATACGAAGCCGTAAAGAGAGAAGATTGAGCCCTACATCAGTAGACTCACTCCAACGACATACAATGTAAAAACGGTCAATTTCGGGGAGTAAATGTTCAATCTGTTATCAGTTCAACGTTGAACCAATTTTTAATGCCAGTACACGTTTACCCGGAACGTGGTTGAACGTTTTCAGCTGGAATTCAAGCATATATTGATACCTGCATGGACGTTGAGCCTGTTATTGGTTCTACGTTCAACCTATAACTGGTTCTACTTATAACCAAATTATACTAGCTTGGGCGTAAACGTTGAACCCATTATTGGTTCTACGTTCAACCTATAACTAGTCCTACGTTCAACCACATGAAACTCCGTGCATGGTAAACGACACCAATATGACTGAAAAAATGGTATATGAATGTCTGTGAGCAGGGGAAAATTCTCTTATTAATATTAAAGTAAAATTCTGCAGCCTTTTCCAAATAAACTATGTCATTATACTTAAAACTAATAATCGGCTGAACGTCGAACTTGTTAATAACGCGTGTCGATTTGGGAAACTTCGCTGTTATGCACTTATTTTGATGGCATATTACTATCCTCGCCCATATAATAGCCTATCCACCGTCAGAAACAACCATAATAATAATTTTGTTGTGTGGGTCAAAATTATTCCCGACCGAGTATACGTTCAACTGTATATCGGTTCAACGTATTTCCCGCCCTCTTTATCGCTTTTCCCGCAATGGTAGTCAAAAGAATCACTTTCTGGTTCAACGTTCAAGTGGAATTTCGTTCAACTCGCTATCGGTTATCGTCCTTTGATTTTACGAAGCACCACCTGCTGCATCTGGAGAAAAACGTGCGGTGTTGTTTGTAGCTCAACATTACTCGTCCCGTTACATCGATCTGTTTTCTGGTAAGTATTATGGACATTGACAAACATTCGTTTGAACTGCGCTTCAACACTGAATAAGTCAACCTTGCTGCCCCAAAACAAACTTTCATACATGTCATTGGTCACTGCCTTTTCAGCTGTAAACATCTCAGAAGGGCTGTCAATGTTATGCGTTGCATCATGGGTTGTTTTGGAGCAGCAAGGTTTACTTGGGCCACGTTATGAGTGTGCGCAGAAATCTCGTCCTCTTTCGCTTTATGTTTTGAAATCGAAGCTGTCGAAAACTGCACTTCATTGTTGTATGTTCGGGAAGTTAGCTGTCAGTTCATGGTTCACAATTCACTATTCGGTTGTGAATAAACAACAACAAAGTCGTGAAGCTAGATGCCAGTTCACGGTTCACAGTTCACGATTCAAGGTATTCTAGCGTCTGTAGACTCCCCTTGTCTACCTACAGACATTGACGTGGGACAATACCTACTGATTTTATTTTATTTACTCTTGTACTCTGCCACATCTGGTGTTCGTACAATACAATCTTGAATCTTGAATCTTGCATGTGGTTAACAGACACCAAACTTGGTACACATTTACTACGAGACAACACCTACATGGTGGTACCGTTTGTTCCACGATCAGCCGCTAGGGGGCGAATAGTGAACTGGCTACTAAATAAGTAACTGGGATCGTAGACACCCTTACAAGGGGGTTAGAGCCTCCAAACTTGCTACACATATGCCACGAGACAATACCTACCTGATCGTATCATTAGTTCCACGTTCCACCGCTATGCCGCGAATTGAGAACTGGCATCTGAATAAGTAACTGGGATGGTAGACAACTTTTGACGTGGTTTTTGCCACCAGACTTTGTACAATGTACATATATACTAGGATACACTATCTACATGATGGTGCCATTATTTCCACGATCCACCACAAGGAGGCGAATAGGTACCACAAGGAGGCAAATAGGTAACTGGCATTTGAATAAGTAACTGGGCTGGTAGACATCTTTGCATGTTCTTTAGAGCCACCACACTTGGTGCACATTTTCTACAAGACAATACCTACATGATGGTACCGTTAGGTCCACGATCCACGGCTAGGGAGCGAATAGGTAAATGGCATTTGAATAAGTATTTGGGATGGTAGACACCCTTGCGAGTGGTTTAATGCCCCCAAACTTAATAGTACATATATATATATATTACGAGCCAATACCTACATGAAGGTGGCATTAGTTCCACGATTCACCACAAGGGGGCGAATGGGTAAATGGAATCTAAAAAAGTAACTGAGCTGATAGACACTATTGCAAGTGGTATAGAGCCACCAAATTTGGTACATATATACTACGAGACAATACCCACATGATGCTATCGTTAGTTGCACATGTACAATCCACCGCTACGAGGCGAATAAGTAATAGGCATCTTAACAGGTAACTGGACGGGTAGATATATTATGTGTGGTTCAGATCTACCAAACTAGTATACGCATATACTATAGCAAACTCCGAACAAGCTCTCAGATTGAGATTACTCCGCCAATACAAACCTTCTATCACTGTAATAACTCCGATTCACTGATAACTAATTTATGTTGTTGATTTTTGTTTGAGTTTGGCCTGAATATAGTCCATGCGTATGGAGCTGCTGTAGTGTGTGGTGCAATGGACACGATTACTTACTGTGTAGGGGTGACAGCTTGTTAGGCGATCATATGTCGACTGTATAGCTTTGTCGCTCATCGCAAATCAAAGAGCCGTGTTCCAGTTAATTGGTCTAGATATGCTATAAAGGTACATGTTGTTATGGCAGCCTTTCTGGTATTTCAAGCTAGTTAGCGAATAAAACAATGAACCTGCGGTTTGTCACTCAGTCACCTCTCCCCCATAATCCCTGTGCTGTTTGGAAGTTCCCCTTTTCTCATGGAGAATTGACCAATCGAACCGTCAGCTTCGCCGGTAGACTGTTCCAATCAGCTCCGGAGATCACACCGAAAAGCTGTCTAATATTCTGCGGAACTGTGCTAGTGCTTTCGACTGCGGTCAGGGGTCAATTGGATCTCTGTGATGAGTGTGATACTTTAGTCGAGCGGCCGAAGTCGAAAAAGAGATAAAATAGGGTGTACCCCTCCCCAGAAAAGAACAAGCCAAACTTATTTTAATTGATAGATCAATATATAGTGATCACAAAGCAAGATGTTTGAGTTACCGATGATGGTGACCAATATAATTTTTAGCCTTGTTTCTATGTTTACCATGGTAGCAACGGAAAAAGATGAGGATTTTTGATGAAAATAAATTCTTCATCAGAACACATGTGAGAGATAAAACTGTCTCAGTGTATAGCTGATCAATTCTGGTTAATCTCAGCATATTTTTACAATCTAGAGCAGGGTATCATGGTAATTCAAGATATCGGCCACATCAGATATTTTGTAATTTTTGCCTTTTATCTGTTTACTTTATCTAATTTTGCGCATGCTTTGAACCGGTGGTGTATACATTGGAAAACAGCTTGTAGTACATGTTTGTAATATAGCTTGCTTCTCTATGGTAACACAATTCTTCTCTGTGAATACATATGCATTAATAAGAAGGATAATGAATCAGATTGTAAATGAATCATTAATATGTAATTCCACATAGAGGTCTGTAGTATGCATGGTTGCTCTGACAGCGCAATTTCTCTGCACGTTATGTATGGGAAAGAAACATCACCATTGGAAATTGTATAAGCTGGCGTATTATTATTCAGTGTTATTTTGAATATTGTTCAAATATGAATCAATTTATATGAGATACGCCCAGGTATATAATGCGCACTGAAATACATTCTTAAAGTGCACTATGTTCCTCTGTGTAACAGAATGGAAGAAATTCTGTATTGATAACAATTATATGATAGCATCTAGACTTGAAATTTTTTGTGCAATGTTTCGGCAGAGCCACAAGGAAAATATTTGGACCGTTGCTGTTTAGCATCTATAGCAATGACAATTTGACCTGTAAAATGCGCCTGTATATGCAGACGACATATGTCCATGCAAATAAATAAACGACAGTACTCACTCGGTAGAAATGTATTAGAAGCTCAACCCTGTGAAACTTAACAAGATATATACATATCTCTGAAAAGCTGACACGGGATAAACACATAGAATATGTCAGAAAAAAGTAAAATCGGTTGTTAGGTATGTTGCAATTTTTTTTTTACCTCAGATAATAAAAAGGCTAAATCATGCATGAGCCTACCAATCTCTTCTACGATCCACTTTAGAATATGGATCGACTGTGTGTTCTTTATCAAAATGAATTTATTAACAACTTAGGAAATATACCAAAAAGAGCGGCCAAACGTGTAACTGGTAATTACAGAACTGATTATGATAGATTGTTACAACAGAGTGGGCT